>JAHDVE020009726.1:0-17832 GCA_022606495.2 Halesus radiatus | reverse complement strand
TGTCGATTGCGCTGGGCCAGGCAATTAGGCATAAATTTGATAGTTAGACGAGCATCTTTTCAATTTATTTTTTCTTTTGCTCAAAAAGTCCTTTGTTTTATTTCTGGTTCTTTTCGAGGGCGTCTGTGATTTTCTGTGTCCAGATGACCTGAATACCCAACAATGCCACTTGCGAGATGCTTGATCTCACGAATTGTTCAAGACTTACACTGAAGACATCTATCGAAGCCTTTCTACAAGTCTCTCTCACTGATTCCTGCATCTCTTTCTCCAAAGACTTCAGCCAAGACTCGATATTACCTTAACATTTTACATTTTGATTGAGTACAACTTCTTCCTTGGCAGACCCCATATCTTGAATTATAGATCTGATTTCTCTTTCATTAGGTCCTGCTCCCTTCTTTTGGGACTTTACGAATTCCACTCTAGTGATGGCATCAAATAATTTTTCAAAGTCCTACTGAACGGTCGTTGGGTCTGAACCTTGGGACAAAATCTTCAAAAGGGCCGGATTGGATACGAAATAGAATCGTGGGAACTGCTTCCTCTTTCCTTATAAATAAGCCTCTAACAATTTTTGGCATTCTTCAAGCTTCTTCTGCATATCGGGTAGGTTATCTTTGAGAAGGTCTGCTTGACAACATAATGTAACCTTCTTAGTTTCGAATGATTTTTCCATGCACTTAATCCAAGTTTTATCAATTCCGCTAAACTGTTTGGCCTGGAGGGGCATTTGTTTAGCAATGTCACCACCAGTAAAGACTGGTTCCAGACTGGTCCAGAGTTTTTGCACTTTAATCCATAAATCTAGGATTTATGAGGTTTAACTGAATACTCTGATTAACTCTTCGACCCGCTTCTTAAACGGCACCACATGTCTCTGTGCATTTATGGAACTCAATGACATTTGATCTTCTTCCAACTTCTCAGTGATCTCTTGGACTGATAAACCGCCCAGAATGGCGTTTTCTCTTTTTCCCCAGTTTCCAAAGCCGAAGACTTGCGCGTCCCAGAACTGTTCTATTTAGTTAAGAGTGGCTTATATCTTCTTTTGCTTCTACGCTGATTCTCCTATTTCATCAATATCCTATTGTAAGTCTAAGACTTTAGCTTTAGTAAGGTCCTAAATTACAAATATTTCTGGCTGGTCGTAAGGAATGCGGTGGCTCACAGTCTTCTCATTCAGAGCTTCCCAATGCCTATCTTTGATAGAATCTTTCTTTAATATCTGTATGATTGGTAAGATGGCTTTCAGGGCCTCGATGGAGTTTTTCAACTATTTAAAAGCTTGCCATTCTCTCAAATCTTTAGGCAGTGCTTGGCAGAGATCATTGTATCTTTTGGCCGAATCCTCCATCTGCGTCAATTTTTCGGGGGTGGCTTCGCTCCAGTTGAGCTCTTGAAACTGATTAATGCAGTTAATAACTTCCGAATATAGATTGTAAAGCTTCTTCAAATTCTGCAATTCAGCCTTGGTTTTTGACAAGGCAGGATAATTTTGACACTGAAGACCAAAGAGTTCTTCTCCTTTATTGTTGATTTTGTACTGCTGTTCCCTAACTTCGTATTGCTAGTCAAACCTCTTTAGCCTCTCGATTGCCTCCTTCGGGGTGATACCTTCGACCATTGGGCCATTTTTCTCATAATCAGCTCTGAATTCAGCCACATCTTTCACAAGATCCTTAACGTTAGTTTTGAGTCGTTTTAGGTATTCGGTCTGTTTGATACTCAGCTTCTTGCCGATATTTTCGGACAGATTAATAAGAGAGTCCCAGTTCCTGCGCAACATGCTTCTCGCGTCCATCTCGTCCTTATCCACAATGCTGCCCGGCAGATAGTTGTCTAGTAGAGTATACATTTACAGAACTGGGTTAAAACTGATGTCGATGATGGCCTGCATTCCTCGAATCTCTTCGAGTTTTTCCATAACTATACCAAGAGAGTCAATATCTTTAACAACAGTTTTGGTAAGTTTTTAAGATAGTTCTTTGATGACCTCAGTCAGTTTGTCGAGTTCGGTCCTGGCCTTCTTGTGCAAATCTTCTGAGTACTGATTTTTCCACTCTTTGCAATGAGCTTTCAATCCGTTGCAGAGGTTCTGTGTCTTGAGCTTCATGGCACCTATAATAAATGTTGGTTAAATTTTTTAGATGTCCTCTTCCGTCTTCGAGAACTTCTTAAGCTCATCTTAGTAAGCTTGAAGTTGGGGTTTGTCACTGCCCTTTGAAAACTCTTTGATGGATTTCTCGATCGAGTTCTTCCAGAGCCAATCGTATTTGTTGAACTTTGAAATGAAGTCGTGAACCTTGTTTTTAGTGCCTTCGATTGAACCGGTGAGGAGCAGAATAACTTTCACGATTTATCGGTCCTGGCCAATCAGCTCGTAGAGAGATAGTTTTTTGTCGTTGTCAGTATTTTGCTGGTCCCAGTTGTACAGCTTCTTGGAGCATCGAAGAACAGCTGTGGCCGCCTTGTTGATTGCTTTCTGAATTTCATCAAGCGAAGGGTTGAGTCTGACCTCAGTACCAGATAACTGCACATCAACCTCGAAGAAGGGATTAAGTTTTTGACTGGAGTTGTTTTTGTTTCCACAGACTCTGTATTTCATGGAGTTCAGAGAATTTTGGGTGGCGTTAAGTAGGGCCTGGTAGAAGTACCAGAAGTAGAACTTTTTTATCCTCTTTGTCTCCTCGGACTTAACTGGCTCGATCCTCACATCCAAGGGGTAAAGAGAGATGGTTTGAATAAGGTCATCGACAGCTAGCTCTACCTCAATATTTTTACTGGTCAAGAAGTATTTCTTTTCGTTGATATACTCTTCTTGCATGGAGACAAACGTTTCAAGGGTGAAGGTAACGTTCTCATGAGGAAGCGAAACCAGACTGACTTTGCTGATGTTACGCAGATTGTTCTCAATTCGGTTTTCGATGATATCATTGACGTTTATGATCAGTTGCTCGAGCTTGTTGAGCCCGGCGTAGACGTGATCCAGGTAGCTGTCGATGTTCATAGAAGTCCAGGTCAGGGTGCTCATACCTGGATGCATCTTCAGCTCTAAGTCTGCAATGTGGGGCGCCAATAAATCCTTGCAGATAAGTTTAATCTTGCTTACGATCCTCTCGTACTCCTTGAGCACATATAGAAGCTAATTGTAGTACATCTTGAACTTTTCTTCTTGAAGCAAGATGATTCTAGCACTTTCTGGAATTTGGATGCCCTGCCTGTCAAGGCATTTAGCCTCTCTGATGAGCTGCATGATGTCTACATCAAAGTTTACATAAAGCTTCTTCTCGGTTTCGTGCCTAACAATCAGTGTAGCCTGAAGGGCAGCCTTTGATTGCTCAATGTTGGCAACCCACTGGTTGTAGTACCACATCTCGTTAATGGTAAGTTGCTTTCCAAGTGTGTTGTAATTTCCATAATACTTCTTGATCTCCGTCGAGTTGATCACATTTTGGGGAAACATGTGAATAGGGCCTGTAATCTTCTGGAACAAGTGTTTGGACCATATAATTTTCCCTGCGATCTCTGGCATGTTACGGACGACTGGTGGGTCGGCCCTGAAATCATTGAACACCCGCTGGATGGAATCAAGCTCTGTGGCGTAGTTATGGAGGATCGTGTTGTATTTGGATGTCAGGTTGTGTTTGAGAGCATCACGCTTGATAGTCGTCTCAAATTTCTTAAGCAGCTTGAGGCTGTGCTCGATGGATTTGGATTTGGCAAAGTTTGTGTCGATGAAAGTTTGCAACTACGAGTCTAGTTGAGAGATCGCAATATTGAACGATACATAATCCTTATCGAACTGGGTCTTGGTTAGGTCCAGCAAGTCAGTGTTTCTTTTCTTCTTGAAATCGTTTAGAATGACTTCAAATTTTCCGATGAGAATATCCATCCCCTCCAAATTGTGTTTGCTAAGGTCTTTGAACTGCTGGATGTTGGAAAACACTTCGATAAGTTTCTGTAGCCTCTTCACAAACATATCGAATTTGTTGAAGATCTGGGTTTCCGAAAAATCAAATTTTCTACCTTTGGTCATATCGTCCATCTTCTCTTTGGTAATTCTGTAAGCCTCTTTGTACTCTCGATTGAGTTTAATACAGTTACCTAGAATCTCAATAATCTCGGCCGGAGGGCGCTTCCAAACATCCTCTGCCTTTGTCCCTTGGGGGAGGATCTTTTATTTGCAATTCTTGATCATCTGGTTTGTGATCTTGATGAATAGTCCGGTCATTTTGTCAGAAGTGTTATAGAACCTGGCAATTGTATGAATCATCTTAATAGCGTTCATGAGAGATGGTAGAGTGTCGATGATTTGCTGCGAAGTTCCTGTATATAGTGGCTCAATAAATTTCTCAAGGGTTTCTAAGTACTTAACGTTATCCTTAGCCTCATTAAGTCTGTCTGTCAACGACAAGTCGTTTCTCTGAAAATTAAGCATGAGCTTATTAATGTTTTCCTGTCCCTCCTTCTTTCCTTCGTGTTGTTTGTACTTGGTGAGAGCCATTTTGACCATGTTGAAGTCTTTACTCTTAAGCTGTTCAGAGCAGTTGGTGATTTTCTGCATTCTGGTTCTCCAGTATTCAAGCTCAGTCTTAGGTCCTTGGTCTTGTGCTTGATTTCCCTCAGGTTCTTCAACGAAGAATCCTTCGATCACTTTCAACCATTGTTCAAACTTTGACTCAAAAAATTGAATCCTGTCACTTTCTGGGAGGTTGTTGTATTTAGTAAGCTCATCGGGGTCGATTCTGAAGCTTTCCTGTTTAGGAGTCATCAAATCCATTGCCTCCTTGACATCCTTTTTAAATTTCTCTGTATAAGCGAGAAATTCCTTTCGGGAATCATGTTCCGAGCTGCCCCAATCATTTCCTTTTTCGGAGCTGAGCATTGGGTCGTAGACACATTCGATGAGCTGGTTCAGGATTTTGACTGGGTTTGGAGTGATCTCACCGTAGATAACTTCTTCGTTTGAGAATTCAGATGTATTGACCTAAGATGATATTAAGATAATTTGAAGAAGAAGTTGAAGGTTGAGATTTTTTATAAATTACTGTTTTTTTGTTTTCAGGGAGCATGCGTAAAAACCATACAGCCTTGTCCTTGATTCTTTCAGTGTCTCCGTATGTTAGGAAAAGAATCGATTCTACCACAGAGTGATCGGTGTCGCTTCCAGTGTCAGGCGCTTGATAATATGCGAAGATTTTAGGAGGTCCTTCTCCGTCCAAGAATTTATCGAGGATTTACTTGTTTTTGTCATGAATTAAAGCATCCTATACACATATTTGAAATATGTTTCAAATTTCGCAAATGGATTATTTTTTATGATCCACGATGCGTTTTGAAAATATTGAAAATTGTTGAGTTGGATATTATTTACATTAACGAAATTCTCGGTGAGCCTCAGGGAATCGGCGATAGTAGATCTAATCCACTGGTATCGACGAGTTAGTTCCTTCGACATTGCTTGCTTTAGGTGTTTATTTTTTAAAAATATTTAAATATAGATATATCTTATGGGGATATAGATAAAAAAAATATATAGATATAAAAATATATTATTAAATATTAATACCATTTAACTTGCATTAAATACATAGAATTTTAAAGAAGTTACATTATTATATTATGAGTCATCCCTATTTAAATAAATGAAAACTGTGTCACAATTTCTCTAATTGATTTAAATTCTAAAATATAAATATACATGTAAAAATATAACAATATACAAATATACAAATATACAAATATACAAATATACAAATATACAAATACTTTGATAAGGACTACAACAGTAATCATTATACTAAAAAGAAAAAAGGAAATAATCAATCCATATACAAATAATAATTAATTAAATAAATATTACAAGCATTTTTAATGATAAAAAACAAACAAAAGAGGGGAAATAAAATATCGCCTGCCTCTTCTGCCAGAACTTCTAGAGGTTAACTCTAAATTCTATTTGCGATGAGACCTAAATACTATAAAAAGTAACAGGGATTGCGTTTGATCCAATCTCGTGCTAGTATTGTCTTTTTTCATTGATTCGCTATTTTTTAAAGCATGGCATTAATCAAACCCATCAAATATCAAAACAATCATTTTAAAATGAAACATAATGACAACAAAAAAAACAAAAAATATATTTAAAGTTATTATTTCAAATATAAGATTTTTTTAGTATCCACCTCTTTTAGATAAATAATATGCCAATAATGTTTCTTATTTACTTTGGAATTGTTGTGGGTGGGTATTTTTAAATATAAACATCAAATAATTTGGACATCAGTAGCTAAAAAAAATGTACAAAACAAATTTATTGAACAAACTCATAGATAACGTTGGTTATTTAGTATCTTTTTCCCGATTTAGTTGATACTGTGCACTAAATCATCTTCAATGAAGTATATTTCAGGCGGCGCATGGTCCGGCTTGATTGGCGAAAGATTTCTATTGATGCTGGGATGACTATCTTGACGGCTTGCAAAATTATAGGAGGATATTCCTTTTTTATTTTAACATTTATTAGATTCTTTTAACCCTTGAGGTATTCTCCTTTTGCCATCATTATCTATATGCCCAGTCGATGAGATAGGAAAATATTAATTTGTAACTAAAACTCTGCTGTTCCGCGTTGAAGGGCCAGGCAGAGGATGAGTATCCATATTAGTTTTTGTTTTGCACGTTTCTTTCTGTTTAGATTGTTTGGACGTTGGAATGTTCACGGCTATCAGCTCCACACTCGTGTCAGAGTGACATCTTGTTTTCATGAGGGTTGTGTCTTTTTGGATGGTTTGTTAGTTTTTGTTATGATTTATCAATTTATTAGGCCTGTCTTTTTCGCGGCTGTAAACACTGATTCCTCTAAATTTGTTGTTGCGATTCCGTGTCAAAAAGGTTTGTCTCTCGTTAATGTTGATGTTTTGTAAACTATGTGTCACGGAAATGCGAGATAAATCAATAGTATTATATATTTTTCTAAGGGTTTATCTAGTTCTCGGCATGTTATGCCCTTCTTTTATAACAAACCTCGAGTACTTTGCCTTGAATTTAGCTATAATCGCATGGGAGTGTTCGCTGCTCACAACATCATCATTATCAGAATAGACAAAAAATGCCGGTATCTGGCAACCCTCACAATGGGTGATATCGATTTGGAAAGGATCGTATTTCAACTTTTTGAAGTTTGCTCTGACCAGGTCTAGGATAAAATTGACCATGAAATTAGGTACTTTTATTTTTTTCTCTGCGAGTTATTTTGTTATTGACTAGAAAGTTGAGAAAGGAGAATCCAGGACGAGGAGGCAGACGTCGTCAGGCTGGTAATGAACTGCGTGGAGCAGGGCCGACACTGCACCCATTGACCTTCCCCATAATACAAACTTAGTATACCCATGATCAGCTCTCAGATGTTTTAAAACAGCCTCTACATATATGTTATATTGTATCAATATATTTTAATCGAAAATATTATTATATTTAAATAAATTTTACCCACATCTTATTTTTATTTGGAGCCATAAGTAACAATTTATCCCTCGCTTTTTCCACTCCCGCTGAAATCGAAAACACATAGCGAATATCCTATTGGTAACTCTTTCAATAAATTAAGGCCCTAAAGTCTCATAGAGCCAAGTCCATGCATGAACACGATGCAAAGGTCTTCTGCTTGCGTATTGATAAAAAGCGAACTCTTCAAAGTTTCCTTATTCGGATTAATAATTTTAAGCGGCTTGCACTCGATTGTTTTGTACTACTTCAGATACGAGGCTACACAAATAAATTAATGATATCATGAAAGAGAAGTCAACTGATTCTTCGTCATTGGATTATTTAGACAAAAAATACTAAAATCAATAAAAATATTGTTTATTGAAATATAATAGCAAAAATTTGATAAAGTTATAAAAAAAATGTTATTAGGCTAACATTAGCTCCGTTAATTGGTCATATTAGTGGCTAAACAAAAGTAAGTTAGATATTGTTTGAGTTACTGAGAAGCTATTCAGAATAGCGGTACAAACGAGGCTTGAGCATTTCTCGGGTGATCTGCTTCACTAATTCCATATTCTCCAAGTAGTCCATTCGTAGAATAATTCAGGTTTACTTCTTGTATTATTATTATTATTTTTGCCTGTTTTTTTTTTTTATTATTTTTTATTAATATATTTATATTATATCAATTTTGAAATAAATAAAGGGAGTTATTTTTTCATCTTCATTTATGATACTTTTATTTTTATTTATCTATCTTAAGATGGCATTTTATATGAGGTGTGCGTGTTTTATCTGGTTTATTTGTGTTTTCTTTATTTATGAAAACCCACACCTCTTCTAATTATTTATATAATTTGTGTATACATGATGCTCATATTCATTATTTTTTCTGATTTTGATTTTTCTGAACGATAGATTATTAACTAGAAATAAAACTTGAATTTTTAGATTATCATATAATCCGTTTCGCGATATATAAGATTGATAACTAATTTTACGAGTCGTCTATCACGAATTCCCTTGTTTCAAATTAAGTAATCCTCATACTCGTTACGTAGAGGTAACTATTAGTCATATTCGATCCTAAAGTTTCCGCCAACCAATCTACTCGTCGAGTTTACTTTCTGGTTGGTTACTTATCTTTCGGTTTTACTATTTTGAATATCGTTCTCCTCGGATTTCATATTTATACTGGTTTTAGCTTCGGCTTCCTCTTCTTAGGGTATGAGTTCCTTCTGAAACGTGTTTATGATGTGAAAGGGCAATTGCACCTAAGCGATGGGATTGATACAAAATTTCCACGATTTGACTTTTATTTAGAACATATAGAAAAGCGCTACTGTTTCTCCCATAGCTGTCGACTCCATAGTTTCGGGAATCATATATTATATCCGCAACACTTCGTCTTTGAAACTTGCATTTCTCGTTATTTTGCTGTATTTCTTTTTGAAAAACCTCTTTTCTGTTTCTGCTTGATCTTGGTTAGTGTCCTTGCTTGGTTGCTGCTGCTGAAGCTAGTGATCCTCTTTGCCTGGCAGGCTTTGAGAGGATGCCATAGCATTGTTGGCTTTGACACTGCCTCCCATGCTTGGTTTTGCGGAGTTACTGTTAAGATTATACATTTCAATGTTAGTCGGTGATGCAGGTGTTCGATTACCATCTTTGCAGACTTTGATGAAAATTATCTGGATCAGTTGAACAGAAACGTTGTATTTGCTAAAAATCGGTCGCTAGGTATCAGTGAAGGAAATTGTCAGGGTCACATCTTCTCCCGCAAGGCAAACATTTTCTTAGTTTCTTTGTTAAAATAAAAAATATTAATTTATCAATATGTTTACATATAATGTATTTAAGCGTAATAATGCTATTATGTACTTGACAATCGCACATCGAGTTTTGCTAGGTTTTGAACTGTTTCTAACTTCTCGCTTGAACTAAACAGACTTGGTGGGCCGAGGTTGCTTCCTTCAATGTTTCTCACTTGCTTCTTGAATGGCTCTCTCAAATACACTATTCTTTTTATCGACTGCACAGATTTCCAGCAATCTGCTCCTTTTTTTAGTATCGAAGCCTCAATTTTATAAACTATGCCATATTCGCAATCATCCTGAAATCCATATGTCGATCCTGTAGAAAAATTAGAAAAGGAAAGATGCAATTCTTTACCTGGTAGAGCAGAAGGCAGGCGAAACTCAAATGGCCATAAGTATTCACCTTTAGAAATGATGCCTTCCTAAAAAGATGCGATCACGAAATGGGCGAAATAGAGTGTGTTTTATTGTTAATATAAGGATCGATTGAAAGAGCTTCCCTGTTTCCACATGCATTTTTATTTTCCTATTTGCGCATAAAAATATGTTTCGTTAAAAAATGTATTTTTACTACCTTAAAAGACCATAATAATTTTATCGAGGGCAACAGGTTCGAGCATGATTTTGAGGGACAACACTCCCCTAATTTTTTACCCTGAAACAAAAGTGTTTGAGCTCATATCAATCGAAAGCAGGATATTTTTTTAGACGCTCTCGGAATTTCCCATTTGTTATAGTTTTGTTTATCTATAATTATAAATGAAATTATAAACTATAAATTATGAAGTTTAAATTTGTAAAAAAAAGAAATTACAGCGTATTGTGCTTGTACAGTTTTTCATCCATTTTTTCTGAAGAATCAGAAGAACATAAAATAGATTTGTAATAATATTCCTATCAATTTAACAGATTGTATATTTGTCTATTTGTTTAACAAGGCTGCCAAAAATATTAGGCCTAATGGGCGCACATATTTTGCTATGGGCAGAAAGATGCCTGACAAAATCTTTAAAATTATAAAATTCGAGACAAAATAATCTATTGAAAAAGAATAACAATATCTTATATTTATATTATCGATATCTACAGCAGGTACAGTTCACTTTAAGTCCACCTCAACATTTGGTTTATTTTTTGACACAGTATTTTTATTGATATGCTGCCATAAGTGATTGGTTGATGCTTTTATTAGATTTACCATGATAGTTGGGCAGGATCTAAAGTTTCAGACGCGGTACTTTCTGTTTTTTTCTCTCGTCCAAAACACTGTTGTTCATGGCATCGTTGACTGTACTGGTCGATTGAACTTGGTGTCGCCCATTGGTATTATTAATGAGGTTTCCTGCTTCAACAGAGGTGCTCCGAATCTTATCAACAGAAATATTATTATTAATAGGCGCCACGGAAGTTATAATCGTCAAGTTGCTTGCATTTTGGCTATTATTGTCATGAATGCTTTTGCTGGGTTGGATTGTGTGAGTCGTTGTTGAAAACGAAGGTCGATCTTTCCGATCGATTTCGCTCTTCATTGCTTCGTTCTCTTGCAACACAGCTTTCAACTTATTTTCCAAATGCTGAATGTACGAGTGAGCACGGAATAGCTATTAATCGACCGAGTGTCGATTGTATAGGGGTTTTTAAGGATTAGATGCGCCTTTATCTGGCAATGCGGGAGGTTGGGAATGTTTGTTATTAAAATCTTTACCTTAAAAATATATATATAGATAAATATTGGATATAACAAATTAAAATATACAAAGAATTGAAAGATGAATAAAAACATAAGTATACTGTTTTCTAAAGTGGTGGATTTGAGTCTTGGTTTAGAACGAGAGTTGCTACTATCTTCCAGAGTTGATGTGTTTATGAAATTCTGGTTAAGAGTTGGGGTTATACTTCCTTTACCGAAACTTTTGCGATCGAATTTCGTAGCATCCACTTGGATTCTTACGATGTTTTATTTGTCTTATTCGGTATGTAATGTTTAATTATCTAGAAGGATTTGTTTATCAATATTGTTTGTTATGTATAATGAGTAGAGTTTTTTTTTATTATTATATATTATGTTAATGTTTATGTTTTGTTTATTATTATTATTTACTTTTCTTAATGCTATCTCTCATCAAGTACACATTCCTCTAATCTCCGATCAAATCCTCTAATAAGTTCCTAATTGCGTTCGTGTTAGCTTACGACTCGTTTTTCCCGAAACCACTTGCTCTCCTGTCCATGAGGGTATAGACGGCTTCAAAACAACGATAGGATATCTCGTGGGACGACCTCCCTGGCTTCTCGTTTAATCGCTCCGCAAACGATTCGAATATTCGCTTCAGGTCTTTATCATTGATTGAGGAAAGAATAGTCCGAACTTGTTGTTGTATTAGTTTAATATTGGAGTCAGTCATTTCTAAAAAAAACTAATATATATTTTATTATAGTGATGAATTAATATTAAAAAGTCTGTTAAAATATATCTAACTATATATATTGGATATTGAATAATAATATCTGCGAATAATTACATTTCATTAATAAGATAAATAAATTCGAGCCTATCACTTTCTTTAAAGGTAATATTGTTCTCTTCATATTTATAATAATTTAGAATATGTTAATATTTTTTATCCCGAAGTCTGATACCTTACTATATTTAAATTTTTATTGTATCAACTCAATTGATTATAATGCTTGCGACTGATCTAAAAAAAATTGTAGTTATATAAGATGAATATAGCTTTATCTTTTCTTTCTTGATTGCAATGATTAAATACGCCATTTTACTTAGGTTTCTAGTCTTCAAAATATAGATATATAGTGAATAGTTGTAGATATTTGAATTGTCGGAAACAATATCAATAAGGATTGTACGCTTATGCTGGTTTTAAAAATAAAATAAATATATTTTGTCCATTATTTTAGAGTTTATTGAAGTCGATAACGAATTGGACAAAATCTATTAATTGAGTCAACATTTGCTCTTTCAAAGAATTAGATGAAATAGTTAAGATACTGGAGAGGGATTAAAATTTGAGTAATTTTCATGTTTTTACGGATTTGTCAGCATATATCTATAGATAACTATTCACATAAAAAATATAATTAATTAATTAGCCATTTATATTAAATTAACCATTACATTATTTATTATATAATATTCAACCAGCCACAATGAATAATCGTATGCTCTTCGGTAACGATCCAAATTTCTATTCAGTGGGGCTTCTCCAAAAACCAATTACTCTCACTCCTCACTCGCTTCCCAAAAAAAGTCAGCACGAAAATCCAAGTTTTTTCTACTACAAAACCCTCTCGAAAATTAGAAATAAATATCGGCTGGTCAGTTCTGATATCGTTCTGACTGAACTTTCCCATAAACAGCATTCGAATAGCAAATCTCGCACCAAAAGAAACTCAAAAGATACTAACAAATATAATCTATCGATAATGACCAACGAGCAAGTCCAACCATATTCAGATCGAAATACATCCCAGCCAATGAACAAAATGTTTGCTATCCATAAGCGACCCAACAATAAATAGATTTTTCCTGCAGATATCTCGAGCCGCGGCCTTCATACGAGCCACCAGAAATCACACCTTCAAGGAAGCTTCTCGGTGGACATCACTCAGCAATTAATCTAAAACGGTGTTCCGAAAACCGCGAACCCGTCGGTCAAAAGAACAAGTATGTTCCAAAATAACGCTTAGCAGCATATTTGGTTCAATTTGGAACAGGCTCCTGGCCAGAGAGACATAGGAGTAAGCTAGAGACCCAGACTCGAGAATATCGTAAATGAGCACCGCAGATTGTCGCGAATCTATCGAGCGGGGAAGAATGAACAACGGATGAGATCATCATCTTTGGTGAATGAATTGGGAATTAAATAAAATAGCCACAGGAATAATTTCAACTGAAAATATATATAATTATCACCACACCTCTCACATCATATAGTATTTTATATTACCCAATAAATAAATACCTTACTAATTTTGAGTTTTTTTAATCAAAACTATATATCAATATCGGTTTTTTTGGGTAGATCTCAAATTAATATATTGTATGTTCATATCTCAAACTCCACATATCGTCAACCAAATGCTCAGTAGTCTTTCAAGAACTCTTCAATCATCTTCTTAGCAATCTCCACACTAACCACTCGATCGCCCATCGCCATCACCTGCATTCCAAGCCTTCTGCATTCTTGGGCTGAGTATTAGCTGAATGCCACGCTACATCTTAACCCGCATTTGATGGCTGAAATGTTGATCCCGATCCCAGACCCGCATATCAGGATCCCTTTGTCAGCTGGCTTGATTTCCGTGGCTAGCTTCTCGGCAAACTAAGGATAGTGGCATGACTTGTTTTCGTAGCTGCCGAGGTTCAGGATATCGTAGCCGAGCGTGGCAAGGTGCTTGATGGTTTACTATTTGAGGTTGAAGCCTGCATGATCTGATGCGATGACTACTCTTTTGCTACTTTGTGTATTTTAGGTCATTTTAATGCTGCTGCGAATGGTAAATTTTATTAAAGTTCTGATTGTACAAAACATTTATTTATTTATTAAGTGTACGTCTTCCAAATTATGGACTATATAATTTTTTACTAAATATTGTTAAATTGTAAAGCTCAATATTTGCGCAAGGAAGATGATAGAAATGTACAGAAAATAAAAAATATTACATGTTTTTTTATACTGAATACTAAAATAAATTAAAATGGTACTGTTTTAGAAATATGTAACAATTAAAATGAAATCGATTTGTATACTAATAATATTTAATCATACAATAAATATATATAACTTATTTGGATTAATTTGTAATATTGCTATTAGAAGAAACAAAAAAAACAAACATACAATCACACCAATCCAAGTGCACAACAGTCTTGCTATAATTAATTTTGAATGAGTTCGTTTAACTAAGATGAGTTTGTAAATCTGTGTGGAAGTGGCAAAACAGACGCAGCGAAAAGAAAGCTCGAGAAAGATGGCGTCAACGTTAATTGCAAGAGTAAATAGACCGGCAATACCGGCGCTCATTCAGCAGCAATCAACGACCAGCTCGAATCATTAAGGTTCCTGGCACAAAGCTAATTCAACTTTACTGCTCTCCCCGAAGACTTAATGAACAACGAAGGCAACACCCCCCTTCACATCGCCAGCGACAAGCCCAACTTCGAAGTCATGCTGTTCTTGTTGATGCAGGGACACCCTACTATAGTAAAGAACAAAAAAGGCATGAAACCAGGCGACAGCAATATGGAGGCACGCATCTTCCTGAATCTTATTGTTCCTGAAGAAAAAGCATTCAACGCTTTGAAGCCAGCACACAAAACCAAACTGACTGAGATTTTTAAAGACATAGATTTCGATGATGTAAAAGCCATTGATATGCATAAAGCTGTGAGGTATGTTTCCAGTTTCCATACTTACCATTATTTATTTTTTAATATATGTCCTTACATTTTTTTCAATAATACATCTATATTTTATTCATTCTTTTTTTTTTAGATTTAACAAATACATTTAAGAGAATATCCCCGAGGCCACAGCTGAAAAGGATGCGAAGGATTTTATAAAGTGCACCGCACTCTGCAACAAAGCCACTGTCAACATCGACGAGTGGCTGTTTAGTTTCAGCAAATTGTATGTTTGTGATGAAGCAGCCTTTGATAAATTTATCAACGACTATGACAAGGTTGTTACTGCCCAAGGCAAACTTAAAGCTATCAATATCTGATGGTATATATAAATCTATAATAGATCGATCTCTTTAAACATTGTAAGAATTGCTAAACCCTTATAAATCTATCACTTCCATACGACATTCCAAATATTATGAATCTGTTTCTTAAAGAAAGAGTTACAGATATTATGTATACATTCTATGATGAAATCCTCAAATGTTAAAATAATTATTTATTATAATAATATTATTATAAACTATCAGATTTATATAATATTTAAAACAATCATAAAAACCTAAATATTAAGGAAAGCCGACTTTAACCTTCTGAAGAAAAAAACACTTTCACTTTCTGACATAAAAATATCAATCTTTAAATAATGCAGCGAGCCCATAAAAATGTCATCAAGTATCAGTTTCTCGAAATCGACGAGACGTCAGAGCCATAATAAGACATTGTGTCAGGAGAAAACATAAAAAATATAAACAACAACAATAACAATCAGAATGGAAGTAGCTTCGTAAATATGTATTCGTCAGAATCCAGCAACAACAACCAACAACATATTCGCAAGAAACATTCCTCCAGGAAGAGAGTACGGACAGAAGTAGAAGAAAAAATGTTCAGCTGGTGCAAAAGTGATAACGACTGTCAGAATAAAAACAATGATTATACTTTGAATTTACAATAAAAAACGATAGGAGTCATCGATCACAGCAATACCAATAATTCTAATATCAACAATCGAATAATCACTCGAGATACCAAAATAAAATAGATAGACCCCAGACATTACTCGAGTCATAAGAGATCATCGACCATCGCTGAAACGAGCAAGCTCTCCGGAGGAAGACTTATTTATTAAATCGATCGGCTGTAAGAACAACTCACTCGTTCCAACAACAACATCCACACCCTCTAGGATAAGAACGATCGAGGAGGAAGAAGGTCACTCAAACAGCAACAGCCAGTCCAGTTGCCACAACTCTCGGCAAGACTTAGTCGAAACATGCGCAGTTTAGCGACGAACAAAGCAGATGGGTTTTCCAAAAGAACTGAATAGTCATAATAAGAACGGTTCTCGAACTATATAAGTTCGGATTCTATACATTTCGGATTCATGCGCGATTAAGAACAGATAAAACTAGGGAAGAATCAGCCCGAAATCCAACAAATTACGAATGGCAATTACTTTAAGCAACTGTTCTATTCGATCCCCTCCCAGCTCGACCAACGTGTGGAGGAGAACTTGAGGAGTTTTGCCTACGCGATTCACAAGCACAACCCCTTCTTCCGAAAGCTCGAATACTTGACTGCGGTTGAATTGCTCAAAAGCAATGAAATCGTGGTTTTTAGAAAAGCTGAGATTCTATATTAGAAAGGTAGTGTCTGCGAATCAAGCTTCATTATTCTGTGGGGAAATGTCGAGGAGTATAACGGGAACCAGGAGATGGAGAAGTGTTATGGCGCGGGGTCAACCCTAAGCGAGTAGTATTTTTTGCAAGGAAAGAGTGGCCAAAGCTTGAAAAGAGGATATTCAGGCCGCAGTCTGGACGAGTCAGGAGTAGCGGTGATAACTAGGAACGGACTCATCGGATTTAAGGAGGAGTTGCTCAAGATTTTCTTAAAAAAAGATTTAATGACAATCGAATCTATATTTAAAAAGAACTATTATAACAAAAAATCACTTAGAAGAAGCCAAAGAATACGCGCCTAAAAAAATAAATAGATGCTGAAATGATACTGTGACCTTAGATTATTTTTTATTTTCAATTATTTTTTTTAAACAGCTAATATAATGCATATTCTCATATATCTAGATATATATATGTCGCCTATCATCTTCTAGCCAAGTTGTTACGATTCTGACTGAAGTAATTTGAATTGGTAGTACTTTTCTTCTTCACGCTTTCTCGCAAATTTAAAAATTCACTCTTAAATTTCTCGCTGATACTCACACTACTATTCGTTGTGTGAGTATTCCCAGCCACATTCTTACTCTGATTATCTCCAGATCTGACGGAAACAATTGGCTGGCTAGACTTTTCCACTTTTTTCAAGATCGTTTATCGTGTTGCCACAGGTAAGTCATCTTTTAAGATCGTTGTTGACGCTGAGGTTTCCATGTTGGTTGTTCCACAAATTGAACTTGTAGTGAAATTGGAATAAATTATGCTCGTGTCTACGCTTGACTGCTCGTTCCCTGCATGTGCTACATTGTTTTATTTAAGCAATAAGACGCTACTTCGTTTGCTCCTTTCTTCTCTTCGGGATTATTGAAGGTTCTGCATTGGCCGATTGTTTGGCACGACGCTTCCCAAGCCCGTTTTCTCTTTTTGGGTGCTTGTACTATTATTCCACTGCGAAGCAACCATTATTTTTGACACTGACGATCTCATAGACCCTTAGTTGAAGACGTCAATTCTCGATGATGAACGTATCCTCTCATTAGCTTGAGATTTTAACTGTATTGGTATACTTGAAATCATTCCCTGTGGCTAAGGTTCTTTAAATTGGAGATTTATGGCGTCTTTTGATTTGCTTCGAGTTTGCATAACTTTTGGCTTCACATTAGAACGGTCAAAAATTCGGGAGTTATTATTATTTTCAATGCTTATGAGAGATTGTCGATGTTTGCTGCTGCTTCGCTGATAAACATTTTCCCTCAAGTCTTCCTCCTTAACTATTTTGGCTCTTTCAATCAGTCCAACATATTTGATCTGCTGCAGGAGATATTCGACAGAGCACGATAATGTTGTTCCATTTGCGATGCTTGTTGTGAGCTGTCTAGACCGTTTGAATTCGTAGCCTGAGGTCCTTTTCTGCTCCTTC
>JAHDVE020009725.1:0-26544 GCA_022606495.2 Halesus radiatus | reverse complement strand
TACCTATTCTTTTATCACTTTGGCAAATAATATTATACATACTTTAAATACTACTATAATGGATCCAACCAACAAATTCAACAAAGAACAAATGGGAAAATTGACACCTAAACTCTCGGAACTACTAGGAAATATAAGCCTAGTTGCAGCTAAAATGGGCTTTTTAGAAGGTGAACTTAAGACTTATCAACGTATCTCAGAGAACCAGGCGCTCCAGCCTCCGCCCCAATCCCTGCCAAATAATGCCAATCATGGGGTACAAATAGCTCAAATGTGCGAAGCAGCCGACGAGTTAGAGGAAAGAAAGGTGAGAGCAAACAATTTAATTATTACAAATGTACCCGAAAGCACATTGGTGAATCAATTGGACCAAGTCAATCAGGACAAACTGGAAATAATAAAAATACTTACCAAAATCGACAACACTCTTGTCGAAAACTTTGTAAACGTTTTCCGTATTGGCGTGGTAAAACCAAATAAAATCAGACCACTGAAAGTTATACTCAACAATCCGTCGCAAGTCTTAAATATATTGTGTAGAAAAAACCTAACATTGTCAAACACTGAATATAACATTTTTTCCGACCAAACTCCGTTACAAAGGCAATATCTTTATGATCTCAGACAATCCCTGGCAAACCGTACCCTGGAAGGGGGAGTAGGAATGACAATAAAATTGATTAATAACAAACCATCGATAATAAAAAATGTCTCAAAAAACCTAATCCCATAAATGGATGCTGCCCAAGTAGCCGAAAATGCCGGACCAAATGCCCTGAGAAAATAAAAATCTACTACCAAAATACAAGAGGACTTCGTACGAAACTACATAATCTTAAAACAGCAGCACCTTTACACAGACATGATATATTCATCCTTACTTAAACTTGGCTCGTCCCAGAAATAAAGTCTCCAGAACTTGGTTTTACGAACCACAAGATATTTCGGTGCAACAGAAACTCAAAATCTAGTAGCAAATCAAGAGGAGGCGGAGTTCTGAAAGCAACTAAGGAAACCTTATCAGTAAAAAAACTAAATACACAAAAGAGCTCGCTAGAGCAATTATTTGTACAAATTATTACCCTCATGGAAAAAATCATCATTGGAACTATATACATACCGCCAAACTCTGACATTCAAACATACAAGAAAAACATGGAAGACATTGAATTTCTCATTTCAAAACATCCTACATCTAAAATTATTATCGTCGGTGATTACAATCTTCCCAATTTGAAATGGAATTATAGTGACAATGACTATATTATAAATTAAAGTTGTAATGACCCAGCACGTGAAGTGATAGATACGATAAACTATTTGAATTTACATCAACATAATTTTGTGTACAATACATGTGACCGCCTTTTAGATCTAGCTCTCTCTAACTGCTCTAAACTGTGTGTTGAAAAGTCAAACGATCCGCTCATATCGGTGGATAGTCATTATCCTCCCCTACACATTACAGTTAATATGTACATATACAAACCCACATTGAAACAAACAACACTCAACTTCAAAAACGCCGATTACGATTCTATTAATTACCAGTTCAATAATACTGATTGGACTTTCTTGACTGATGATAGTAATATCGAACAAACCTTAGAAAAACTTTATCAAACATTTTCCAACAATATAAAATCTTATGTACCATCGTATGCACCAAAACACAGAACATATCCAATTTGGTTCTCCACGGACCTTATATTACTGCTCAAACAAAAAAAACAGTTACACAAAATTTTTAAACTTACTCACCTAATCGATGACTACTCAATACTCAAACATTTCAGCAACAAGAAAAAAATGTAAAATACTATCCAAACTGTGCTATAAATCACACACCACCTCCATTGAGAAAAATGCACTGGAATCAAAAAACCTGTGGAATTTTGTCAAAAAATTAAACAATGAAAGCTCATACTACCCCCTTACAATGCACTATGATGGCAAAATAGCTAATAGCACCATCGACATTGTTAATTTGTTTGCGGATCATTTCCAAAGCGTATACGAAGACGAAATATCTGAAAATAAAATACCATCATATACATATCATAACACGTTACATTTACAGAACTACCACATTTCACGGGAATCCTGCCTAAATAAAATACTTTCCCTTGACCCCAACAAATCTGCAGGCCCAGATAACATTCCGCCAATATTTTTTAAATAATGCGCATCTACAATATCAAGTCCACTTACCATATTATTTAACAATTCGCTTTCTTCTGGACATTTTCCGACTTGTTGGAAATCTATTAATATTACCCCAATTTTCAAAAAAGGTGATGACACAGACATAAAAAAAACTATCGTCCTATATGTATACAATCAGCACTCCAAAAATTTTTTGAATCCCTTGTTCTCGACTTAATGTATCCATCAATACTCAAAGTAATTGATAAAAAACAACACGGATTCGTCAGTTGAAGATCAACTACTACTAATCTATTACTTTACCAAAACTATATTACGGAATCCTTCACGAATAAAAAACAAGTTGACAGTATCTATACAGACTTTACAAAAGCTTTCGATAAAGTATCCTATAAATTATTACTTATACACTAGGACTGAGAGGCAACATGTTGGATTGGTTCTCAAGTTACTTATCTAACAGAATCTTGGTCGTCAAAATTAAGTCTTTAAAATCTAAGGTACTTAATGCAACTAGTGGTCTGCCGCAAGGAAGTCATCTCGGTCCCATTCTATTCCTAATATTCATTAATGACATAACTTGTTTCGAAGCTGTAAAAGTTCTACTTTTTGACGATGATATTAAACTATACAAATAAATATCCAATATTAGCGACTGCATAATCTTACAGTTAAACATCGATAAATTACATAATTGGTGTATCGCTAATAACTTATTTCTCAACGTTGATAAATGCAAGACACTGACATTTTGTCGAATCAAAACCCCTTTATCATTTAACTACGCTATAGATAAAAAAATCTTGGAAAAAGTCAACGAAATTAGTGATCTCAGAGTTTTGTTTGATACACAATTAAATTTTGTAAATCACATATAACAAATAACTAATAAAGGTATAAAGACATTGGGATTTATAATTAGAACTATCAAAGACTTTGATTCGCTGAAAGTTATAAAAATCGTATATTTGTCACTAGTGCGCAGCATATAGATCAGACTATTACTATTTTTATTTTTTTTTAAAAAGTAGTATCTACAAATTAAAAACCTTTCCCTTTGTAACTTCTCTGTGGCATGCACTTATACCATACATTATTATACCTCCATTTATATTATAAATATGTTACACTTATATACCAACTATGCATCATGTTATTTTTATTTAAGTTCTGTACACAATCATTTTAATTTTAAAATATGTAAAAACCCTTTGGGGCGTTAATGAATGAATAAATAAAAATAAATAAATAAGTAATGGACAGGGGAAGGAAGAACATAGATATGATGTGGCAACCGAACAGAGATCAACGCTCATGGTATGCTTACTTTTAGATTTAAGATTTTTCATTAATTTATTTGATTTATAATTTTCCTCTCCTAATATACTCCGTAAAATACTTCCAAAAACATACTTAAAAAATTAACAAACTTACAAAAAACTTTATCTAAATTATAATTCATACACAAAACCATGTACAATGTAACCTTAGAACGGGGTAACCCAATAAGGTCACATTTTTTTAGACTTTTATAAAACATCATAAATTTATTTTATTGTGTATAACAGACTGCGTCCATTTGCTATACACATGAACAAAACAATAATGTATATGATATTATACTGAACGACAAGAATTAAAATACATTTTTTGAACGTCTCTTGAAACCTTCAAGGTTTATGTCGAAAATATCAAGAGAGACGTTATTCAGCACCACCATAACCCTTCTCATGATGTGCTGAGCTAACACGTCTGTTCTACCATGTGGTACGCATATTATATCGTGGTGCCGTCCCTGAAAGTAGTTGTTTGGTACAAATAGCTTATGGGATTCCAGGAGGTATGGACTGTCTATCAAATTATGTATAATTTTATACGCTGTTGCTGCAAGGGCCCCAATCCTTCGAGACTGGAGACTTTGGCAGCGCGTTTCAGAGAGTAAATCTTCATGGTGCATAAATTTTGGATACTCGCCGCATATTCTCATATATAAATGTCGGAGAATTTTTTTAAAAATTTGGATTAACTTTTTTTTTTTTGTATGGGGCCCATAATAATAATAATAATACTTGGACGATTTATTTAGCGCCGTTTTTGTGAAAAATCACCTCAAGGGCGCTGTACAAATACTACTTGCTAGGGTTAATCTTATTATGTACATATACAGAAAACACACTTACCTGGTAGGGCACTCCCGATTAAAATTGAATTAAATTACAATGTTTTGGGCTTAGATGGTATGACTTGACTAATGATGGCTGCACGTAGAAAACGCTGCACATTGCATGACATTGAAGTTACTGTTTTAATCCTATTTGTCATTGGTATTATATACATTAGAAGGTTATTGACAAAAGAAGAGTAGGTGCTTATTTGAAACATGATTTTATTTGAGATTTTTTGATAATTATTATTTACATTTACGAATAATAAAATTATTTGTTTATTAGGTAACTGAACCATTCATGGATATGACTGTCCGAAGAGATGAGTTTTGAGTTTTGACCTGAATTCTGTCTAGTCTTTAATCAATCTTAGATCGTATGGCAGTTTATTCCAGGCTTTAGGGCCTGACACGCTGAAAGCTCGCTCACCAAACTTAGTATCTGGTGGGCGCTTTAGTTCATTCAGCCTCCCGATGGCCGATGCCGTCGCTGATCTAAGAGTTGACTGGCGTGAATTGGAATTTTCTGGGATGCAGAGTTCCGATAGGTAAGCCGGGGCCATCCCGTTAATTGATTTAAATACCATCCAGCAAAGCTTGAACTGGATTCTTTCAGGACATTTGAGCCAGTGCAGATTTTTTAGATGTTCTGAAATGTGGGAGTATTTAGATACGCCTGTAATTAGTCTTGCCGCAGCGTTGAAAACGGATTGTATTTTGTTAATTTGATAGTTGGGGAGACTTGCATATATTCCATAGAAATAATCTAGACGTGAAACACCGTACGAATTAACAAACAATTTAGTCGCCTCTGTTGGCAGGTTTCTCCGCACTGCTTTAATTTGCCTCAATTGCCATACACCAGAAGCGTACTCTAGTTTGGACCTTATAATGCAGTTGAATATAGAATTCATGTCTTCGGGTTTAATAAACTGTTTGATAAAATAAAAATAAATATGGAGTGTAACTTAATTACTTCAATTCTTTTTGCTCAAATCTTATATCCAAGTAACTAATTTTAAGAACAATCTGTACTGTATACTCGTACATGGCCAAGATTGCCCTTCTTGGGAGAAAGCCATAAAATAACAAACAAACAAAAAAAGAAGAAAAAAAGTTCAGTGCCATAAAAAGGATGTCTTTTCATCGTGGCTTTTGTTGACAATAAGTTGTCTCATAGATACATAAACACCAATCAGTAATTTTTCTAAGGCAATATGAAACCACTGATGGAAACCACTAGAGAGAATCACTCTATAATCATCATAAACTCCTACAAATCAGCTTACGATAAATACTTTATAATTGCTTAATATACTGACAATCTCTGTGGTCTATATTGTAATTATTATGAATGATGCATAAACACATACTAATGTTGGAAATATATATTTTTTTCATTCGCACGTGATGTATGGTGGTGAATTGTCGAAATCTGAATTTGAAATACGTGTTATAAAGTGAACATCATGAAATCGTATTTTCATAATTCAATATTTTCTTTGCAATTACTCCTGCTAGCAATGTTTTTAAAACCCGAGTATGTCATTGGAAAAGAAAAAGTTTTGGATTGGGTATGTTATAAATATTTTTTTTATGTTTTGATCTTATATAAATTAAATTGTCAAAAAATTGGGAAATTTGATGGCATTTGTACATTTATGTTGTCGTATAACTATTATACGGAATTTAAATATGTCATTTTAAATTTGAAACCTAAACGATATTTTCGTTATTGTTTGCGAAAATGGCGTTGTTGACGTCACGCTTCAGTGTTTTCATCCGATAGCTGCTGGAGTATCGTAAATGTTGACTATACTCGTATATTTAAATAAAAACATTTTATGGCTGATAATACTTTTTGAGAATTATTGATGCGATTCAATTTTTTTTTACAAAAGAAAAAAATACAACGCAAAAAGCAATTAATCTTAATTTCATGCAACCCAACTTGGACATAATCGTGGGTCAAACATTATCCTAAATTTTGCATTTTTTTTTGTTGATGCCGACGCTCGTGAAGTAATACATATACCACTCTGGTTAGCCACAGATTACACATTCAAAAGGAAAAGGTTTGTTTGCGTAGAATATTTTCAATATTAAAAACATAAACAGGTACCTCCTAAAAAACTTTATTATTTAGATATTATATCGGACGTCCAAATCAGACAACCTACATATAACGGCACAGATGCACCTACGTAATCACATGCAAAAAGTGCGTCAACACATCGAGATGACGTACGTCTGCGATTCAGATGACGCATTTAAATACGTAAATGGCAGCTGTTGACGTCACTATTTCTGGGACATAAAACAATGACGTCAACTAAATCATCAAAAACGTCCTAACTGACGTGTTTCTATTAATCTCAAAGACGTCATTCACTTTGAACATAGGTCAATTGTTTTATAGAGAAAAATCATATAAATAGAGAAGTTACTTTGAATAAAGCATCATTGTAAAAAAGTTATTCGGCCTTTATTGAACTATATTCTCCTAGAAAGAACTTCTGCTGACAGATTGAAGTGTCGTATGTGTACCAGTATTCCCTCCGAAATATAGTATTTGTATATATTCCGTACAAATTGGTCCCTCGAGCCGCATAAATACATTAGGCTTTTAATCGTACCTCCGTAAAGATGCAATCGCTTCGCAGCAGCAGCCGAAAGGTCACTAATTCATCCAGGACACCACGAACAGCAACCAATGTTCCCGCAAACCGAGATGTACCTACGTCGTGCCGAGCCCTGAGCTCACCTAACTCTAGCTCTAAAATCCATGTTCCAATAAGCCGAGATGTGCCTCAACAAACGAGTCCGCTTGCCTCGAGCTCCGAGGATTGATCAACCACAGTGCGAGATCTCATTTCGGCTCACGCTGTCCCATTACCTGTTGCGAAGGCCCTTCAGGATTTCGATGAAGAGGATGGTGACTTTACGATCAGCGTCAACTGAAGACGTTATACCAATATAACGCCGGAAAATGCATGCTCGAGAGGAGTAGTACGCAAAGTATACCGCCAACCTGATATTGATACTTCAACAATAAATCTTTACCTAAAAATTTACAGATTGGGTAAGAGAAATGTCGACAAACCAAGAGGAATAAAAGTCGAGTTTCCAGATGCAAAATGGCCTAAAATTCTCTTAAGCAAGAAACATGCATTGAAAAACAATATCCGGATGTACCAGGATCTATCATTTCTCCAGCGGAAACAATTAACAGACCTCAGAAATGAACTAGAAATTAGAAAGACTTCTGGTGAGACCGACATAACAATCAAATATATCAACAACAATCCTTCTATCGTTAAAATACATCCAAAAAACTAAAATTTAAATTACAAATTTACTATCAAAATGTACGTGGACTAAGAACCAAATTACAGGACTTGAAATCAACCTTACCTACAATGGATCATGATATTTACTCTTTCACTGAGACATGGCTGCATAGCAACATCAAAAGTACAGAGCTGGGTTTCTTCGAACATTCAGTGTACAGATGTGACAGAAGTGAAAGTACCAATAAGAAATCTAGAGGAGGCGGTGTGTTAATATCCATAAATAAAAAACTTAATTCAAGAAAACTCAAATGCATCTACACAAATCTAGAACAACTGTTCATCATGGTATCTACCAAAAAGGAAAAAAATATAGTCGGCTGCATCTACAATCCTCCTTCTTCTGACGCTCAATTATATAAAGACCACTACCTCGAAGTAGAAGCAATGAGAAGGAGATTTCCTGAAGCTACCTTTATTTTAACAGGAGACTACAATATACCGAATGTTGTATGGGACATAGAAAACAAGAAGACTTCTTGCTCGGACAACATCAACCATGGCTCCCATGAAATTATCGAAATGTCAAATTTTTTAAACCTCCGGCAGTTAAACTACGTATATAATATAAATTCTCGTATTCTCGATCTAGTGTTCTCCAATTCTTATTTTGTTAATGTATCCGCATCTGCTGAAACTGTTCTTCCAATTGACAATTATCACCCTACATTAGCGATTGAATACCACAGTTCAATAACGAAAAAGATTCCACCTGCATCTGCAAAATTGAACTTTTTCAAAGCAGATTTTAATCAAATCAATAATCTATTATCCTCCGCTGACTGGAACTTTTTGGATGTGGGAGTAAACAATAATGAAATGGTAGATAAATTTTACTTAATTCTAAATAATGCTATTGATTTATTTGTACCTATTTCTAAAATTACTGTTCAAAAATACCCAAAATGGTTTAGTAAAGATCTCATCAATTCAATCAAAGACAAAAAAATTGCTCATAAAGTTTACAAATCAACACGGGATCTAAAGATTACGCAAAATTTAATGAATTAAGATCAAACACTAAAATAATTTCAAAATTATGTTACAAGAAGTGCATTGAAAACTGTGAAGAATTGGCTGTTGCCAATCCCCAGAATATTTATAAATTTTCAAACATTCTTAATAACGATGACTCTGGTATTCCCTCTAACATGTATCTAGATAAGAAAATGGCCGATAATCCTTAAGAAGTCGTTAATCTTTTTGCAGAATTCTTCAGCAAAGTCTATGATACTAAAAACGACTCTCCTTTGCTCGACGCTTCAATAACTAATAATGACAATAAGATCGATTTTAATCAATGTATATTTGAAGAAAGTGATATTAGAACTACATTGAAATCCCTAAATCTTAACAAATCAGCTGGTCCCGATAACATACCCCCAATCTTTTTATTTAAATGTTTGTCAGTCTTGACTTATCCTCTTACTAAACTTTTTAACTTGTCTTTAAAAATTGGCACCTTTCCGAAGAAATGGAAAACGAGCTTTCTGTCTCCAATCTTCAAAAAAGGAAATAAATCTGATATTTCCAACTATAGACCTATATGTATTCAGTCATCAGTTACAACACTGTGTCCAAGCTAAAAATCAGTTTATTTGAATGTTTTTATTAAATTTATTAAGTTTTTTGTTTTTCATATGCATCGTTTTTTTATTGCAATTTTTATTATGTTATGTTTCTGCAAATAAATAAATAAATAAATAAATAAATAAATAAATAAATAAATAAATAAATAAATAAATAAATAAATAAATAAATAAATAAATAAATAAATAAATAAATAAATAAATAAATAAATAAATAAATAAATAAATAAATAAATAAATACATAAATAAATAAATAAATAAATAAATAAATAAATAAATAAATAAATAAATAAATAAATAAATAAATAAATATATAAATATATAAATATATAAATATATAAATATATAAATATATAAATATATAAATATATAAATATATAAATATATAAATATATAAATATATAAATATATAAATATAGAAATATAGAAATATAGAAATATAGAAATATATAAATATATAAATATATAAATTTATAAATTTATAAATATATAAATATATAAATATATAAATATATAAATAAATATATAAATAAATATATAAATAAATAAATATATAAATAAATAAATATATAAATAAATATATAAATAAATATATAAATAAATATATAAATAAATATATAAATAAATATATAAATAAATATATAAATAAATATATAAATAAATAAATAAATATATAAATAAATATATAAATAAATATATAAATAAATAAATATATAAATAAATAAATATATAAATAAATAAATATATAAATATATAAATATATAAATAAATAAATAAATAAATAAATAAATGCTCGCGGCCCTGGTGGCAGCAACCCGAGCTCACACGACAGCTGGACAGTCAACCAACGAGTTTGCAGCGACCGGCCCGACCTTGAAAGCCGGCCCCGGATGTGCATCAACCCAAACTCACACAATAATTGGTTAGTCTGTCTACGAGTGTGCAGCGACTGGCCCGAACTTGAATGCTGGTCCCAGATACGCAGAGACACGAACTCCTACCAGCCTACCCAGCAAGCCCTGCCCCATCGGCACCCTGGCGCGACATGAGATGCCCAACTAGGGAGCAGCAATAGCCATCAAACCCTGCCCTACCGGCACCCTGGCGCGACATGGGGTGACCAACTACAGAGCAGCAATATTCAGCGGGCCTGCCCTACCGGTACCCTGAGGCGACATGGGGTGCCCAATTACAGAGAAGCAAAATCCAGCGGGCCCTTCTCCACCGGCGCCCTGGCGTGACATGGAGTGCCCAACTACAGAACAGCAATAGCCAGCGAGCCCTGCCCCACCGGCACCTTCGCGCAACATGGGGTGCCCAACTATAGAGCAGCAATAGCCAGCGAACCCTGCTCCACCGGTGCCCTGGCGTGACATAGGGTGCCCAACCACGGAGCAGCAATGGCCAGCAGGCCCTGCCCTACTGGCATCCTGGCGCGACATGGGGTGCCCAACAACAGAAAAGCAACATCCAGCGGGGCCTGCTCCACCGGCGCCTTGACATGATCAGGCTTGCTCATCTACGGTGCAGACAAGGTCACCAAACTCTACATCACCAGTACAGAGAAGCATCTCCATACTAGTGCAACAAAGGCCACCCAGCCCTGCACCACCAGCACAGAGATACCCCATACCGATGCAACAAAGGCCAAACAGCCTTGTACCACCTCGGCGCAACCAGAGATGCTCTACATCAGTGCAGTCAAGACCAACAAGTCTTGCACCACCGGCACAGATATGTCATACACCAACCAGAAAAGAGAGGTGTCGAAAGCCTCGGCCCGCCGACGACACCTGCCCAATATGCTAGGCAAGATCCATGTGGTGTCAACGATCCGTGTGGTATAACCTACCGACGGGACCCAATCTGCTCACTCTGCTTGAGGACAAGCGATCCAATTCGCAGCATATGAATTCATGGCGCCAAAGAGATATGCAGTTTCGATACACTCTCCTGCCAAGTCGAGCTAACCATAAGAGGATCGAATAGCAGTGACACCTACTACATTATCGCTAATACAATCACAGACCCTGAGCCTGCCCGAAAAACAGGCCCAGGGAAGACACGTCACCTCGAATCCTTTGATAGGGCAAGACAACGCTCATCTAATTATTTCACTGAAGCACTCGAAGACCACAGCACTACGCGAATAGTTTTGTGGGCTGCACTGGGGTAGATCCCCTATGGGAGCACCGTGCCTAGCGAACAGCACAGCCACCACGCTGGCACTACAAATTGAATCAGTCTCAGACATCTGCCTAAAAACGTTGGTAAAATGCCGCTTTGCCGTCGACTCCCTAGGCGTAACTACTTGAGTGAGAACCCAATCAAGCAAGAAAAAAAATTGTCGCACTAAAAGATCACGACATTCGGGTCTCTCCCCACCAGGAGGTGGGAAACTGGTCTTCTATAGCGTAAGTCGGAAACCACTGAACTGCCTGACTACCAGCAGTGCGCGCTGAAACGACTTCTGTCCATTGAGAGAAAACTACAACCTACACCGGCAAGAAAAGCTAGGTAGTCATCAAGGGCCATGCCACCAAGCTGTCAACACCTGCATCCCAAAAATGATGCCTGACTAACCCTAACAAGCCAAAAGAGATGAGGATAGTGTTCTATGCCACCATCCAATGACGAGGGGCCTCCCTCAACCAACAGCTGCTCACTGGCCTCGATCTGTGACATCTTTTTAAGAGAATACTCTGCGCTTCCGAGAGGGAAGCGTCGCCATTACCACGGACTTCGGGGAAATGTTCCTGCGGACCAAGATAAGATGGAAAGACCAGCCGTCCCAATTCTACCTGAGGAGATCACCCAATTAATACGAACCAGATACTTACCAGATATCATCCATGATGTTCGGAGCTACTTATTCACCGAGCAACGCCCATTTCGTTCGAGACAAGGTTGAAGGGAAATATGAGTACGAGAATCCGGCCACCATAGTGGCCATTAGTGACGACTACCTACACGCGGTGGATACTCCCAATGAGACTGCTGCACTTGTTCGCGGCATGAGACCCCTCCTCGCAAAAGGAGGATTCTACCTGATGAGCTGGGCATCTAGCAAACCCAGCGGCTATAGCCGGTGTTCCTATAGAAGACTGGGCCAGCTCCACAGTGCGGATCAGCGGCGGGGGTACGGAAATGGAGTGGGTACTCGGACTAGTATTTATTTATTGCCTGCCTTACTATTCGGTTGGAGATACTGCTACAGCCCGAGTGGGGTTCGTGTATCGGCTGAGACAACCCCATTGCCCCTGAACCTGCCCAGAGGTGGACCGATTGGCTGAACCTGCTGAACGCACAGTATTTCAGTTCCGTGATGGTGTCTCTACCGCAAGCAGAGCAGCGTAAACCCTGCAAGCTTGCTGCCCCATCGCCTACTACACCAAGGAGGTAAATGGGACCATATGAGTAATATTCCTGGCCAGTAAATACAATGTGACGCCACTGAAGTCTCTCTCTATTCCCCGCCTTGAGTGAGAAGCTGCACCCATCGCAGAAAGACTCACCCAGATCATCTGCAAGGATATTTAGGCCCTCATATCTCGCACGTGCTTTTGGATATTATCCGCAACCGTATTGTGCTGGCTACGCACCGATTCACGCACCTATTCAGCTTCATGGAAGACAGATGGACAACCAAACGCTAATATTAACATGAACGTCTTCCGGCTAGACCAAACACTATCGATCGGGGGTCGTCTGAACTCATTAAACCCGTTTTTCGGATGAGACGAAGCCCTGCGGATAGGTACTCGGCTATGAGCTCTAGGAACAACCAAGAGTGTGGCAAGGACTCCTGTCATCCTGAATAGCAACCTCTATACCTAGCTCCTGATCCGCCACTACCATCTGAAGTAGGGACTAATCTAGCACAGAGAAAACGGTGGCATAAAAATTGTTTGCGCACCACAAGCTGGAAGATACCGCACGCCTGCCACACCTGCCGCATATGAAGAAGCAAATCCTCTATAATGGAAGACATTACCACCACGTCGACTGATGCATCACATCCGCCCTTTCACACACTACGGGCTTCACTACTTTAGACCCACGGCAGTCACAGTTAACAGACACATTCACTTGCCCTCTTAACCCGTGCCATTCACTTAGAACTAGCCGCTTCGCTGACCACGATTCGGCCATTATGTCCATAAAACGAATGACCGCGCCAGGATGCCAGAATGTTTGATGCTATAGCAAATCAGGGCATCGAGTAGAATTTTATACCGCTAATGACGCCCCAGATGGGGGGAGTCTTAAAACGGCTAGTACGGTCAGTGAAAGAGCCCCAAGTGCCACACTTAAAGAACGAGCACCAAGAGAAGAAACTCTATTCACGGCTCTAGCAGAAGCCGAAATCGTGGTAAACAACAGACCATTCACTCACGTATCAGTGGACCCACGCGATAAGTTGCCTCTGACCTCCAACCACTTTCCTTTACGGTCGGCCGGAAAGCGCCCCTACTTTTCCATGTATTGCAAAAGGAAGTGAAAGTATGTCTACGCTGCTAGTGAGGTATCGACCAGCAACTTTCAGATGAATTTTGGAGGCCGTGGCTGCGAGAATACCATTCCACCATGGCAGCTCGGCAAAAATGGCACCACCCGGTCACACCCATTAAGAACGATAATATACTGGTCATTATGAACCCCGCACTACCACAGAACAGCTGGCCGCGCAGTCGCTTCCTTGATGTCAAACTCGCAGCCGACGGATAAGAGAGAACCGCCCGAATCCAGACAATGTACGTGAGGCCGGCCCTTAAAAATCGCTGTCATCTTACCTGCTACAACAACATCATACGATTCGATGGCCATCGCGAAAATATCTGCCGAGCTGATACTCCCTACGATAGTATCAGCCGCAGGGACCAGACGCAGGGGTCGAAAAAGGACACGCCCGATGGAGTAGCTGGGTGCAGCTAAGACTGAACCGGGGAGAGTATATCGGACGTCCAAATCAGACTACCTACATATAACGGCACAGATGCGCCTACGTAATCACATGCAAAAAGTGCGTCAACAAATCGAGATGACGTACGTCTGGCAGCTGTTGACGTCACTATTTTTGGGACATAAGACAATGACGTCAACTAAATCATTAAAAACCTCCTAACTGACGTATTTCTATTAATCTCAAAGACGTCAATCACTTTGAATATACGTCAATTGTTTTATAGAGAAAAATCACATAAATAGAGAAGTTACTTTAAATAAAGCATCATTGTGAAAAAGTTATTCGGCCTTTGACATATATTCTCCTACAAATAACTTCTGCCGACAGATTGAAGTGTCGTATGTGTATCAGTGTTCCCTCCGAAATATAGTATTTGTATATGTTCCGTAAAGATATATTTTGAAAAAATAAATGTTTGGAATGTAATAAAATTTTCAAATAAATCTTCCTTTGTTTAGAAATAGTAATAGATGTCACAAAGCATTACTTTCAGTGTCAAATCAATTATGGTACCCAAATTCACAAGTTCAACATCAGATAGATCTTCATAAAATAGTTATCCCTCGATTTCGCCTAAACCTAAATAAAATACTAAGTTTTCGCTTGCTCCTAAAGTACATGAAAAATTTAAAGATTGATAAATTTTTGTAATTTAAGGGTCCATTTGAAACCGTTCACGAGTCTATTGTCCAATGCAAAGGTCCCAGGAGTATCAACGCGGCTTTCGGGTCCTTACGGCTAAAGGTTCATAGAAAAACTGGAAGAAGTTATTATTTTGGCAATAATACAAATGTCAGTTCTGCAGGACCAGTAATGGTAAAATATAATATACTCATTATTATAGTATTATTGATTTATTGGTGATACTATAAAATATTAAATTGCCTTGTATCAGCTGTATGCAGTAGCTGATGTATGCATTATGAAAGAAGATGATGTTTGTTATTTTCAGGCTAGCGTTCAAGTCAAGAAATGGGTGAACAACAAGTTCCAGGCCTTGCTGACTATCAGCGGGAGCTGCGAGAAGCTACCCACCATAAGGAATTATTTTGTGGAATCTTCAGATATTATTGACACAAGATGTTACTTAAAGCCGGTATGATACTTATAATAATAATCGGATGATTTGTATAGTGCATTTATTTTATTATGTACAAACAGACACAGAAGTATGTCACTCCGGATTAACGCGTTGTATTATAAAGTTTCAGATTGGAAAAATATAGTTTTGCACACACGTGACACAATTTCAGAAAACACTACCATATACTCGTACACTGCATGATATTGTAGTTACTGTTTTATTTTTTGTTTATGTTATTATATTTATTAGAAGGTTGATGGCCAAAAAGCAAAAAAATCCTATTTTTTTCCACAGTTTTGGAATAGCTTCATTAAATTCAATAATCGCTTTTGGAATATCTTAATTTATTACAACATCAAATTAATTGGAGCGCCAACTTAACTCCTTCCTCCTACTAATAAACTCCTTCCATAAGCAAATTAAATTCACCATGGAAATAGGAATAAACACCACTTTTAATTTTCTAGACCTCACGTTATTAGTTATAAACAATAAAATAGATTTTAAAATTTGCCGTAAACCCACTTATACAGAAATAACTATCCATAACACCTCAAATCATCCAACCTCCCACAAACATTCCGCTTTCCACTCGATGATTCACCGGTTAGTTACGGTCCCGTTATCAAATGCTAATTTTTCACTACAACTATCCATAATTAAACAAATTGCAATAAATAACGGTTATCATGAAAACTTAGTCATTAACATACTAAATAAAAAACTTAAAAAAATGTCGTCAAATAAGTTTTTATTCAACAGTACCCCCCCTTATAATAATATAACAAATAATAATAATCAACCGTACCAATGGCGTAGAATCTTATATATCAATAACTTTTCCCAACAAAGCATTAAAAACCTTCCGTCAGAGATTAAACCAGCATTTTACACAGACAATAGTTTTGGTAAATTTTTAATTAACGGAAAAGATAAAGAAGACAGTTTAGGCCACTCGGGCATTTATTCACTTCAATGTAATGATTGCCCGGCGTTCTATGTAGGCAAAACGTCGCGTAATGTTAATATCCGTGTAAAAGAACACTTAAGATGTCTAAATAATCATGGGTTCTCCGAATTTGCTAACCATCTCTTAGAAACAGACCACACATTCGATAAAAATACAGGCACTAGTTTACTGCATAAAAATGTAACCGGTATTCGATTAGATAACTTAGAAGCATTAGAAATAAGGAAAGCAAAAAACACTAATAGTAGACTCATTAATAATCAAATAAATTTAAATAAAAGTCCAATCTTTAAACTATTCCCAATAAACAAAGTACATTCCCTTCCCGGTCAGCAGGTACCTGCTGATCTCCCACCCTTGGCCCTTCACTAGCCTGTTTGTATCAATCCATAACACATGTGCATCTTAGTTCATAGTTTAGTAGTATACTGCCCTGAAGAAGCTACGGTAGTAGCGAAAACCGGTCGGCTAAAGTATAAATAAAAGTGATGTAAAACAAAGTTATTGTTTTATTTTTTAAATCAAATTAATTTCCTAAAACATTTATTTCCAAATAGTTATGATTCTCATTTGAGTCTTCCTATTTTATTGTGGTAAAGTTGTAATAAATTTAATATACGTAAATTGGTAGTGTACATCTTCACATGCGAGACTTTCGCTAGATAAAACTTTTAAAAATGTATTAATCATACTTTTTTTTATTTCCTTACAGTTACTAGTAAAAATAAAAAGGTAAATACTAATGCATAACGTAAAACGACTGCAGACAGTGTACTAAACACGAATTGCAAAGACTCTGTGCTTGCATTACTTACTAATCGAATCGAAGCCAACACACAGCTTTGTCTCTTTCTAGCATCTAAGCATGAGCAATTCTTTCACAAAATGCAGTGCCATGTGTTGGTATACTAAAAACATATAGGTGGACAGTGGGACAATAAAATTGTTTTAAGAAAAAAACTGTTCTAAAAATCCATATAAACTCCATATACTCAAATAAATAAATCAATAAGCATTTTTAGTCATTGAGGATAATATTAACAACTCTCAAAATGAAACATGAAACCAAAAACACAGAGAAAAAAAATTAACAGTAGCAGCTGGGGCTCAAACCCAGGACCCCATCCAGATTGGGGTAACTGTACCTCAGTGAATTAGAGGGCAAGGTCCCGGATAGACCATGAAGTCCTGGATTCGAGTCCCGTTATCTTTTTCTTTTCTGTGTCTTTTCTGGTTCATGTTTCATTTTGAGAGTAGTTAATATTTTCTTCAATGATTAAAAATATATTCCAATGAGATTTATTGTTTCAATAAGTTATTCCGAAAAAATAATATTTAAGGAAATGTTTTAATTTATTCCAGGGTTTTTCAGTAATGTGGATAGATGCAACGGTTTTGACGCGGAATTTGTTCGGAGACAGTTTTTTCTACGGGAAATATAAACTAGGGATTGCCACATACACGCCCAAAGCAAATGTAAGATGTTTTCATGTCGTCTTGAATATCGTCGATAGTCGTCAACGTAAAACATTCATGGAGACGTTCAATAAAATGTATAATAATGTTAATGGTACTGATACCTATATGTATCTGTAATAATATTAAATGTTTTTTAAAAAATATATATTTTAACAATAATTTGTTATCATTACAACTACTGGTTCTGATATGAAAGTGCGATGGAGTTGATTTCATCTTTCGAGGTGTGACAATGGTTTGCCACCACTGTCTATGATAATTTTTTTTTCCCCAAAATTGAAGATTTTTCTGTAAGAAAGTGTCTATTTATTGATCCTTCCAGATCTCCATAATCCAAATCAAAACTGTTAATAAACCAATACATACCTACATTGTAAGTGGATAGAAAAATATACAGTTTACATACATACAAGTACATGCTTCTTTTGTTAATACTTAAATTTGTAAAATATTTTCTCCTGTGTAGTAACTAAACCAGTTGATCTTCAGAGGGCCATTGGTAAGTTGGTTCTGCACCTAGGAAGTTCATATTAAAACTGCTGTGACTTGGCCTCGCGTAAAAATATCTGTAACACAGAATCCAATCCCAACCAAAATAACAAGAATCGATATGATACCATCCAATGGTGTAATGCTTAAGACTTCAAGGACGCTAGTTCTTTGAAACACCTTCAAAACCTACTCTGTAGCGTATCAACAACTAACACAAGCAGACACTAAAAGGAATGCTCTACCGTGCAGGACGTATGGCAATTTCCACAGAATTAGTTTATTTTTCCGCTGACTAATCATTCCTACACTCCTTCCATCGAATAACAATCGACCTCAAGGATGTAGAAAGAATTCCTTCTTATGCCAAATGATTACAACTATTTGACTCAAGCAAGTCTGAGATGACAACAAAAGATTTTAGATAGACAGCACAATTTCAGCAGAAAGATGGCACCTGGTTGAAAAGATGTAAGTCTGCTTCGACAAGGTTTTACAAGTCAGTACGATGCTAACAACACGAAAACTATCGTATCTTACGTAAGTATGCTAATTTATTAGTCTCATTTGATGTTATATAGTTTTTTTGCATAATTTCTTTTACAACATTTTGATTGATTACAAAACTGGTAAGTGATTAAAATGATTCGAAAAACGATATTATTATATAATTTCCCCCGCGATAAAACCCATATTTTTTTTTTATGTAATCGCGCTTCCTGCATTATACCCTTTATCTGACAATTTATCAATCCACTTGTTTTAAACAAAAGGTTTTCATCGACGATAATCAAAAGTGTAATCTATCACAAATTCAAAAACTTTCATCAACAGTTTGCTGTAAGAGTGATCAAACTTTATTCCATAATTCAATTATTTTGTTAGCTTGTCTTGGGGCATCAACATGTCTAAGGGTTTTACATTGTTACGGTATCTGTGAAATAGTTCATGTAATTGTGTCTTCTCTATTGTACGTGTTCCAGTGTGGTCTCTTTTGTATCAGTCTCTCTCGATGTCTTTCCTAAACCTTTTTTTTTTAGTTTTTGGGTTTACTTTGGCCTCTCCATCTCCATTTGCCTATTGAGGGGCAAGATAATTTTATTGAAAAATGTTCAAAACTATCTTACTAATAAAGCGAGAAATTTAAATATTAATATTAAAAATGATTTACTTCGGTGAAATTGCTGTTTTCGCATTTTGTTTGCTTTACCTTTTTGCCAACAACGTAAGATGTGAAAGTTTATCGGGATGGATAGGTGCATTTTATATAATAATTTGTCGCAATACATTTGTATTTGAAATTTCAAAAATATTTGAAAATGCCGTTTTCTGAAAACTTTTTCCTGTAATATTTTTAAAAGCATGATATTGCAAAATTGAACTATATACCCTAAATTAGATAAAGAACTTAAATGGTGAAGGGCGCCAAGGATCTTTAGATATAACTTCAGTATTCATGATTCTGTTTTATGGATAGTTCAACTACGAAAATTTGAAAGGTTTTAAGAATAGCATTCATACAACTAGAACTTTCCGCTTGGCGGGGCATATAGCAAGTACTAAAGATCACGCAAACCATAAAAATTGGCTTTATCATAATAAATCTGAAATACTTGCGGTACTTGGAGTATTTAAAAAAACCCAAACCGTTGCATTGGGTATCTTCAAAGCCTTTAATAGGAGTTGGCATTGGACACTGGTCGGGTAGTTACCATTGTCCGAGATCCATCTAACCTTGCGAACTTGAATTGCAAACTTCCGAAAGAATAATTATTCAGGCCGCAGTAGACGGCTCTTGTTTCTCTCTGCACCAGATAAATGCAGGCGTGCCACAAGGATCTGTGCTGTCACCTGCGCTGTTTTTTTTATTACGCACAACGTTACGCTGATAATAAGACTGTCCGGAGGGGTTATCTTTTTGAGAAGCCCCTTTCCTCTTTTGATGTCAGAATGACTCGGAAAAAAAGTTCATCACAACCTTGAGATGATTCGTGCCTGAGATAAGGCCATCCTAATCACCTTCAATCCCTTAAAACCCAAAAGCGTGCCTGATCTTGGCAAAAAGGAGGTCAACCAGTCATGTCGGCTGATTCCGTACTACGGATATATAAGTGGAGCCTGTTCGAAGGAGCTGGCAGCATTGATCCCAAACGCACCAGTGCCATGCATCAAATTCGACGGACAATAGTGGAACGTCAATTCACAGTTTATGCTGGCTTCATGAGAACGGACCGTTTCGCCTACTTGTATGTGAAACGAGCTATCGGCTTATGTTTTTGCTCTTTTTTTTAATCCGAGTCTATTCAAGGCCCATATTAACCGATCCCTTCCTACAATCCTTTGACGTTCCTCAAACGTTGCCCAACCAGGTGGCGATATATATTTCCCCTATCAGGACACCATATAGACAGAGGTGCTTTTGTGAAGAGTCTCATTTAAAGAAAGTTGTTAGGAAACTAATACTTGAGTTCATAGATTATTAGGAAGCCAGTACTGCAATCATTGGCAGAGGGAACAGGATAGAGACAGCAGAAGGCCGGCAGGAGTAATAAGGAAGTACATTGAAAAATATAAAGGACTTTAAAAATATATATTCATGTAGATCAGCAAACGCCGATTCTGAATATATAACTTTTATTATATACGTAGAATTTATAAAATTTTATTCAAAAGTGAATAAAAAATCAGCTCATGAAAACACTGTGTTATATTGGTACCATTGCATTTGGAACATCTGACGTTACGTGAGCATTCCGTTTATAAGTTAATTACTATGACGTTGTAAAACATGAACAGTTTATAATATACGTGTTTATAAAACAGCGAACCTTTATTATGCCTGATTAGATGTTTTACAGAAACGTAACATAATAAATATAACAAAAAAAAGATGCACATGAAAAAAAAACTAAGTAGCAGTAGATTTATAATTACTATGATGTTGTAAAACATGAACAGTTTATAATATACGTCTTTATAAAACAGCAAATCTTTATTATGCCTGGTTGGGTATTTTACAGAAACATAACATAATAAAAATAACAATAAAAAACGATCACATGAAAAAAAAAACCTAATAAATTTAATAAAAACATTCAAATAAACTGATTTTTAGCTCGGACACAGTGTTGTAACGGTAAACATCAATTGAACTAAACTCATTACCAAGTCTGTGCAATCTTTGAATAGGAGAGTTCTCGAAATAATTATTTGAAGATGCTGGATTGTTATACCGAGCCATCTGTCTCGTGTTACGGCTAGGTATACGCGGGGTAATAAGGCTCATTAAATGCAGGGCGTCCAATCTGCCATTAGCTATTTTGAAGAGACATACTAAATCGCTCACTGTGCGCCTAGATGATAAATCAGTTCGGTTAAGTAGGTTCATTAAAAATGTATAAATAAGATTTTCGATTGGAATACCTAACTTGTAATTAATAAATCGAAGAAATTTATGCTGCACTTTCTCAATTTTTTGTTGGTGAATCTTATAAAATGGAGCCCAGATTGTCGAATTTTACTCTAAATTGCTTCTTACCAATCCAGTGAACAGTAATTTAAAGGATTTAATTAATTTGAAATCTTTCACCGTTCTCAAAATAAATCCCAAACATTTCATGGCCTTATTAGTTATTTAATTAATGTGGGGAAGAAAAGTTAGTTTGCTGTCAAAAATTATACCAATGTCTTTTATTTACTCAACCCCTTTTAGGTGAATGCTGTTGATGCTATATTGATACGTGATGGGATTTTTAATTCGAACAAAGTTATAGTTTGACATTTTTCAATATTGAGAAACAGTTCATTACAAGTGCACCACTCTTGTAGGCTCTCAAGATTCATTGAGATTTGTAATAGCGAATCATCATCAGCGAATAGGAGTATCATAACTCAATCAAAAATAGTAGTTATGTCGTTTATAAACAAGGAAAACAATACTGGTCCCAAATGTGACCCCTGTGGAAAGCCGCTGAAGATTTCAAACTGGTTTGAAGAGTGTGAATTGAGTTTGACCCATATTTTTCTTTTGTGTAGATAACATTCGAACCATCTCAAAATATTCGCGGTTCCAAGAGTACTTAATTTATGTATGAGAATTTTATTTGAGACTTTGACGAATGCCTTACTAAAATCTGTGTACACTACGTCTGTTTGGAGACGCTTGTGCATAGTTTTGAATAAGTGTTCCTCATAAATCATTAAGTTTGTAAGAATCGATCTTTTTGCCATGAAACCGTGTTGTAGATGTAAAATTACTTTATTAATTTCAGGCGAGAGTTTTCTAAGCAGAGCGGATCAAATAGTTTCGGAATTGATCACTGAATACATATTGGTCTATAGTTGGAAATATCAGATTTATTTCCTTTTTTGAAGATCGGAGACAGAAAGCTCGTTTTCCATTTCTTCGGAAAGTTGCCAATTTTTAGAGACAAGTTTAAAAGTTTAGTAAGAGGATAAGTCAAGACTGATAAACATTTAAATAAAAAATATTGGAGGTATGTTATCGAGACCAGCTGATTTGTTAAGATTTAGCCATTTCAATTTAGTTCTAATATCACTTTCTTCAAATATACATTGATTGAAATCGATCTTATTGTCATTATTAGTTTTTGAAGCGTCGAGCAAAGGAGAGTCGTTTTAGTATCATAGTCTTTGCTGAAGAATTCCGAAAATAGATTAACGACTTCTTGAGGATTATCGGCCATTTTCTTATCTAGATAGATGTTAGAGGGAATACCAGAGTCATCGTTATTAAGCATGTTTGAAAATTTATAAATATTCTGGGGATTGGTAACAGCCAAGTTTTCACAGTTTTCAATGCACTTTTTGTTACATAATTTTGACATTATTATAGTATTTGATCTTAATTCATTAAATTTTGTGTAATCTTTAGGATCCCGTGTTGAATTATAAACTTTATGAGCAATTTTTTTGTCTTTGATTGTATTGATGAGATCTTTACTAAACCATTTTGGGTATTTTTGAACAGTAATTTTAGAAATAGGTACAAATAAATCAATAGCATTATTTAGAATTGGGTAAGATTTATCTACCATTTCATTTCTCACATCCAAAAAGTTCCAGTCAGCAGAGGATAAAAGATTATTGATTTGATTAAAATCTGCTTTGAAAAAGTTTAATTTTGCAAATGCAGGTGGAATCTTTTACATTATTGAACTGTGCTATTCAACGCTAATGGAGGGTGATAATTGTCAATTGGAAGAACAGTTTCAGCAGATGCGGATACATTAACAAAATAAGAATTGGAGAACACTAGATCGAGAATACGAGAATTTAAATTGTATAGATAATTTAACTGCCGGAGGTTTAGAAAATTCCAGTTAATATCTGAAATATATTGAAATATAATAAAACAGTTTCATGCAATACATGCAAAAATGTTAGCTCATAAAAGTTTATATGAACAACGGCATAATATTTCATACTTTTAACATAGTCTCAAAATGCTTTTAGTAAGGACAATTCTGTGGTACAAAATTATATTTCAGCGAATTAATAACACTATATATTATATAAATAGACTGGAGTACACTTACAATACTCATCTCAATTTTAATGAAGGAATGGTTTCTAAGCATACATACAAATATACACAAAGAATTTTAGATCACATGATTCCAAGCTATTATATGTTACCCGCAGATATGGAAAGAAAATGTATTAAAACTAAACAGTTAATATATATATTGAAAACATGGCTAGCTGAAAGAAACTATTTGCGTTAGATAATTAGGAAATATTATTTTATGCACAATTTGTTGTTGTCGTTTATATATATATATATATATATATAATCACCTCTTCCCATGGTATATTAATATAGTAAGATTTTAATGACCTTTGTTGATCCACCTTTAATACCGTTTATCCTAGCTCCGATGGAATACATCTGTACGAGTTGGCAACGGTGCCTTTATCATCACCGAGGTTGCCAGATTGCAAATAACTCCAGCCGGTGTATTCGGCATCAAAAGATAAGAAATTTGCTCCAATTTAAGGGTTATTTTTATCCATTTATTCTCCTTTCGTTGCTCCGTTTGATTTATTCTCAGTTTCTAGATACAAGTTGATCTAGAAATGAATGTGTATTCAGATTCTAGATAAAAGTTGATCTAGAAATTAATATGTATTTAGGTACAACGAAGATTGTGAAAGTGGGTTGTGGCGGGCAGGTGGGGAGGGGGGGGGTTCGTCACACGTAATGTGACGTTTTTTGACGTTTCTAGACGACTTAGGGCGATTTTCGCCTTAAATTTGGCATCATTGGACAATTTTTGACCTTTTCGAGGTTTTTTGTCGGTTTTGACGGTTTTTGACGTTTCGGACGTTTTTGACGTTTCTAGACGATTTTGGGCTTAATTTGGTATCATTGGACAATTTTGTTATCATTGGACGTTTTTGAGATTTTTTTGACGTTTGCACGTTTTTTTATTTTTCTAGAAGACTTGGGGCGATTTTTGGTTTAATTGGTATCATTGGACAATTTTTGACGTTTTTGAGGTTTTTTGACGTTATGGACGTTTTTTGATGTTTCTACACGACTTAGGGCGATTTTGGACTTAATTTGGTATAATTGGTCAATTTTGGACGTGTCTGAAGTTGTTGGACAATTGTTGACGTTTGTGACATTTTTTGACGTTTCTAGACGACTTCGGGCGATTATGGGCTAAATTTGGTATCATTGAACAATTATTGCCGTTTTTGAGGTTTTTTGACGTTTCTAAACGACTTAGGGCGATTTTGGGCTTACATTTGGTATCATTGGACACTTTTTGACGTTTTTGAAGTTTTTTGTCGTTTTTGACGGATTTTTGACGTTTTGGACGTTTTTTTGCGTTTCTAGACGATTTTCGGCTTAATTTGGTATCATTAGACAATGATGGTATCGTTGGAAGTTTTTGAGATTTTTTGACGTTTTGGACGTTTTTTGCCTTTTATAGACGACTTAGGGAGATTTTTGGTTTAATTGGTATCATTGGACAATTTTGGACGTGTTTGAAGTTTTTGGACAATTTTTGACGTTTTTTACGTTTTTAAGGTATCTAGACGACTTAGGGCGATTTTGGCTAAATTTGGTATCATTGGACGATTTTTGACGTTTTTGAGGTTTTTTGTCGTTTTTGAGGGTTTTTTGTCGTTTTGGACGTTTTTTGACGTTTCTGGACGAGTTTGGGCTTAATTTGGTATCATTAGACAATTTTTGATGTTTTTGAGGTTTTTTAACGTTCTGAAGTATTTGACGTTTCTAGACGAGTTAGGGCGATTTTGGACTTAATTGGTGTCACTGGACAATTTTGGACGATTTTGAAGTTTTTTGTAGTTTTGACGTTTTTTAACGTTTCTAGACGATTAAGGGTGATTTTGGGCTTCAATTTGGAATCAGTGGACAATTTTTAGGTTTTTTAGGTTTTTTGACGTTTCTAGACGACTTAGGGCGATTTTGAGCTTAAATTTGGTAGCATTGGACAATTTTTGACGTTTTTGAGGTTTTTTGTCGTTTTTGACGGTTTTTTGACCATTTGGAGGTTTTTTGACGATTTTGGGCTAAATTTGAAATCATTGGACAATTTTGGTATCATTGGACGTTTTTGAGATTTTGTTGACGTTTTAGAATTTTTTTTATTTTTCTAGACGACTGAGGGCGATTTTTGGTTTAATTGGTATTATTGGACAATTTTTGACGATTTTAAGATTTTTTGACGTAATGGAGGTTTTTTGACGTTTCTAGACGACTTAGGGCGATTTTGGGATTAATTTGGTATAATTGGTCAAATTTGGACGTGTTGAAGTTTTTGGACAATTTTTGACGTTTTTGACATTTTTTGATGTTTCTAGACGAGTTAGGGCGATTTTAATCTTAATTGGTGTCACTGGACAATTTTGGACGATTTTGAAGTTTTTTGAAGTTTGGAGGTTTATGACGTTTCTAGACGATTAAGGGTGATTTTGGGCTTCAATTTGGAATCAGTGGACAATTTTTAGGTCGTTTTAGGTTTTTTGTCGTTTTTTACGTTCCTGGACGATTTTGGGCATCATTTGGTATCATTGGACAATTTTTGATGTTTTTAAGGTTTTTTGACGTTATGGATGTTTTTTGACGTTTCTAGACGACTTAGGGCGATTTTGGGATTAATTTGGTATAATTGGTCAAATTTGGACGTGTTTGAAGTTTTTGGACAATTTTTGACGTTTTTGACATTTTTTTACGTATCTAGACGAGTAAGGGAGATTTTGATCTTAATTGGTGTCAATGGAAAATTTTGG
>JAHDVE020009724.1:0-67401 GCA_022606495.2 Halesus radiatus | reverse complement strand
TTTTATTAAATTTTCACATTTTTACATTTTTTTCGTTTTTACATATTTCCATATTTAACACTTTTTTCATTTAAAACTTTCACTTTCTTACATTTTTAATAAATTACTTATCTACTATAATTTTTGTTTACTTACCTACTTTCATCACTTATTGATAATTTCTGTTTATGTTTAAAATTTGTTCTACAGTAGACGCTCGTTAACCGTTTTAACCGTTCCGCCGCTTTAACCGGCCTCTTCTAGGAATGCCTCGCTCCCAAAATACACGCAGACAAGTAGCAACTTGAACGTCTGGCGGCGCCGCGACTGTGAGTCGGTGTGTGTGAAATGTTAATTTTTAATGTCTGAATTTCTAATACTGAATAAAGGTTCTGTTTTCGTAGTGTTTTGAAAAAAATGTGGTTTTTTCTACCTTGGGAAAGTATTTTTTTAAATGTGTTTTTCACAGCCTTCTCTTTAATCTGCTTTTTCGTTATCCGGTCCCTGGGTCGGTCCCGTCAAGGCCGGTTAAGAGAGCGTCTACTGTATTTGCTTATTATTTGTATATATTTATTATCATTTTTTTATTCTGATGAAGGAAGCTTTGTTTCTGAAATATCTAGATATTTATATATCAAATACAGTGGTTAAAACAAATTAATTCTTATTAATTTACTTATTATTTTTATTTCTAGATCCAATACATAAATGCATTGCTTTGGAACAACTAAAATATTATATCGGTGTTTAGTATATTTACAGAGTTATTGTTATAATTAGAGACATGTAAAATCAGTTGACAGCACCGGCAAGGAGGGGTTTTAAATATGTCATTGGATGTATGCATAAAATTTATTTATTCAGTATTTCTATGTCCTCGTTGTCGTTTGTATGGATTTACAAATCCGATACAGGTGGGTTGAAGACAGTAATATTTTTGCTATTTTTGATATGTTAAGTATAATGCAAATATTTTTTCATATAATATTACAATTCACTAAATAAATAAAAATCTATCGATTTTTTCGGAAAAGATAAGTTCGCTTTTCGAAGCATTCTCGAGTTTTTTTTCCATTTTTGCAGAAGATGGAAAATGATACTTGAACGTAATGGACTATTCCGTTTTTTGTCTATGGGCCTTAATGACGTTTTAATGGCGCCCAACGCGGGGCGGTCCTTCCCCCTTCCCCACCACTCCTTCGGGCACAGTATCGCATTAGCCTGGGACACTGAACGAAAAATCCCTAGTAATGAGATCTGTAATACCGATTTTAAAGAAACCTTTCGACTCGTAGGCCCCAGACAGGCCAATAAAATTGATTATCTGGGGGGCTAAAATACTCTTATTAGCAGCGGATAGATACTCTCAGTATCGCCCTGGTGAAAGACCACCGTTCAGAATCGAAACGTTGCTTGAAATGGCTTTTGCCATGTTTGGTATAAATATCTAGGTATTTCCCAACCTTCGTCTTTCCCATTTTTCTAATAATATTCCTTAATTGGGGACCCACTGGCCCTAGACGGTTTGGAACAGTTGGGGCAGTTTTTTTAACTTTTTTAAGCATGTTCTTTACCGATTTCAAATAAGCGTATTGTCATTTCGACCCCTTGAAATAACAAGGTTCCATTTGACATGGCAATGTTGTACGATAATGAGTCTTAAAGATACCTTTTATAGAGCACATTATCGCATGGCATTGATGTGTCAGATGAAACCTTGTTATTCCAAGAGGTCGATTTATCAATTGAAAAAATATCTTCTAGGCCTCAGACAGTCTACTGAAATTGATTATTTGGGGACCTGTCAGTCATATCGACAAATAAACTGTCGACATTTGTCTATCAACATAGCCAACACGATTAAATCTGCTAAATCTATCGATAATTCCATTATTATTGGAAAAAAATCACTCCAAATATACTTATTTATTTATTTACGCCCAAATTGGACTTTGCAGATTAAACTTTTTTATCAGTAGAGTACACACATGTTTTTAATAATGCAGAAATGTTCATATAAATTTAAATAAAAGATTAACAAAAAAAGGAAAAATTAAAAAAAAATGATCATAAATATATATTATTATAAACAATGGCACCCCCGCAGGGGTAGGCAGAGAGGACTGACCGCCAAACAACTCGATCTTGGCATACACTTCTTGCTTCATTCACATTCATACATCGTCTCATACATTATCTTCTATTATTCCGACTTCTGACATAGCCCGACTCAAGTATTTGATTCACTTGATCGTGCCATGTCTTCATCGGGCGTCCCCGGCTTCTTCTTCCATTCACATTCGCGTCATACATTCTTCTTACATTCCTTTCTTCGTTCATTCGCTGTACATGCCAACACCATCTAAGCGTCCCTTTCTTAATCTTACTCATTGCGCTTACATCAGTCTCGCATTCTTTACGAATCTCCATATTTTTCACACGATCATACATGGTTTTACCATACATTCGTCTAAGAGATATCATTTTTACGGCATTCAGTATACTTTCATCCTTCTTCTGCCAATTCCATGCCTCACTGCCATACATCAGGGTTGGTATCAGTACTCCATTGTAGACTGCTAGCTTCGCTTCTTTGGACAACTTATTGTTAGCGCCAACCAGTAAGCTAGAATAAAATAATTATTATTTTTATAAACAATAATTATTAATCTAAAACACTCATCCAAATTGAAAAAACCTTCCGAGCAAAGATAAATGTCGCCGGCAGGACTCGAACCCGCACCCTTCTAATGTCCGGTCAGATGCTCTACCGTTGAGCTACGTCGGCTTATCGCAAACCCGCCAAGTTAATCAATATATACTAGTGTTCCATTCAATAATTACTGTTTTATTATATTTTCACCTGTAAACAACCAACTTTATTAGTATGAGAGAGGCTTGTAACGGCTAAATCCCTCAAATAATCTTTGCTCGGAAGGTTTTTTCAATTTGGATGAGTGTTTTAGATTAATAATTATTGTTTATAAAAATAATAATTGTTACCCTTTGCGCTATGCACAAAAATCTTGTCTTAAGTTTTTAAGAACTTTAGTTTATCAATTAATAGAATAAAATAATTATCTATTTATCATAATAACAAATTAATCAGTTCGAAGCAGAGGTAGGTCATTTATTCAGTTAGACTAGTTCTGCTGCCGACATAAATTTAAATGAGTTATGTTTATATTTTGCTATTGATGTGTTACATATGTCGACAATATCAGTTGCATACCTAATAGACAAATAATTATAAATATTTGTAAATTTAAATAAATAAAATCAAAAATCTCAAATAAAATCATGTTTAAAATAAACACCTACTCTTCTTTTACCGATAACCTTCTAATGTATATAATATCAATGACAAATAGGATTTAAAGAGTAACTTCAATGTCATGCAATGTGCAGTGTTTTCTAATATATGTGTCCAGTGCGTGCAAAGTCATACCATATCAGCCCAAAACATTGTAATTTAACGTTTTAATCTGTAGTGCCCTACCAGGTAAGTATGTTTTCTGTATATGTAAATAATAAGATAAACCCTAGCAAGTAGTATTTTTACAGCGCCCTTGGGGTGATTTTTCACAAAAGGCGTTATACAAGTCATCCAAGTAGTATTATTATCTTTATAATTATTACCTAAACTCTGTATACGGCGAACGGAACTATACAATTGCGATACAGTGATGGAGTTGTAACATTGATTAGGTAAATAATGCCTCGATGTTGATAGACGTGGTACATGTAAAAAAAAATCATATATAATAATTTTATATGAACCACATAAGTCTGTAATTATTTTACGATCTGACAATTTTAATAAATTGAGGTGACATAAAATATAATCATAATTTATGCATTCCTTTGTAATTCCCATTCTGAAGTTTATAAATCTTTAGAATTTATCTTGAATTATTTCTATCTTGGGGGAATGAGTAGCACAACTTGATAAAAGTGACAACTAATGGCGCTAACGCATTTTCCCTGTGGTGTAGGCAGCTGTTTCTCGTTTCGAAACGTCAAACTTTTTATAATAAGTAAAATAAAATCAGATTCGCAACAATAACATTTAGCTGTCACTAGTTGTTTCGTTTTGTTCATTGTTGTATTTATAAAAAAAAAACAGTTATATTCTGTTCCCTGTCTAAAAAAAGTGTTCTGAAGCCGGTCCAATCGAAAACAAATAAGTGGAAAAAAGTTAGAAAGGTTTTTTTTTTTTAAACCTTTTTTCATGGAATTCCACCATGAATTGACAGTTTAAAATTTAGAAACATTTATTGTTCTTTTTTATTTGTAAAGAATGGAAGACATTTCTGAAAAGGTCCCTCCTGGACTCCCTATAAAGCCTCCAGATCCCTCTCCTGACCTCCCAGATGATGAAACTTCCGAAATTTCAGACAGTGGATCTGATATACTAAGTTCCTCCAAAAAAGGGAAGTTTAGTCATTCTCCAAACATATCCGACTCCCCTTCAACCTCGCAGTCCCCAGCCTTCTATTTGTTTATTTGTTCAGTGGTTGGAGCTAATATGCCAACCCCATCGCCCCTTTGTCCCTTTTTATCATCTTTTAGGCGATAAGTGCCCGCAAGATGGGGTTATGTCTGGTGTCTCGGAGAAATCTGCAATTTGGGGAATTGTTATTGACTCAGTTGAAATGGTGTTATTCCCCAGTTTTCGGATTCGAGAAACAAGAAATCTTTAAGTAAGCTACAGTTTGGGGAATTTTTTGTTTGGAATAATAATAATATTGAGAATTTGACGATTTACATTTTTTTACATGAATATCGCGCAAGAGTCCCAACTGCTCCTAACCATCTGGAGCCAGTGAGACTATAGCATTTCCAATTGGGAAATGTTGTGAGACTGAACATATTGGGGAGGGGAAGGTGAAGAGAAAGAGGAAGGTGGGGAATTACCTGGCTATTCAGATCTGGTCACCAAATACGGCTAAAAGCCATTTCAAGCAACGTTTCAATTCTTATTGGTGGTCTTTCACCAGGGTTATACTCTGAGTATCTTCCACTCTGGAGCATAGCGCCGTTTTTTTTGTAAAAAATCAACTCAAGGTCGCTGTGCAAATATTACTTCCTATTCTGTTTCCAATTATGTACGAACAGACACAAAAAAAACATACTAACCTGGCGGCAGGTCGCTTCAGATAAACACAGTTTTTTTATAGAAAATTTAAGCTTGGACAAGATACGATTTTTACAGTTTCTAATTTATCCTTCTTTACCATTGATATTACATATATTCAAAGACTAGGTGATGTGTACCCGACCTTGCTCGGTTTTTTTTTTCTAATAAAGTTATGAAGTTGTGAATCCTTGCTTGTCGTTTGGGTGCCATAATTGATTTGACAGGGAATGTAATGCCTGTGACGACTGTTACTAGCTCTAAACAAAGAAACATTCATTTGACAATTTTATTTCATTCCAAACATTTATTATTTCAAAACGTATCTAAATAATAAAGTTCTTAAGTAGGTACCTATTTGCTTTTTCTATTTTGAAAATATTCTACCCTTACAAACCTTCTTCTTTTGAATATGTAATATATGGCTAACCAGAGTGGTAAATCTATGGGCTAACCTCAAGACAACGTGGCGTGTTCAATGTTTTTCATACTAATTTTAAAACGTTATAGCACCAGTTTTACATATTGGATTTCATTCAAACTACTCTCTCAACCTTCCCGGCACTAATAAAAACAAACTGTGATATTTTCAGCGAAACCGGTTGAGTAATTTTTAAGAAAATTGAGGACACAGAGAGAATCATTTTTTTTAAATATAGAGATAGAGATTAGTGGCAAAAGAAGAGATAGTATTTATTTGAAAAATTAATATTTTTATTGTTTAATTTAAAAATAGGGAATTTTTACAAAATGACCTTCAAAATCTTAGAATTCTACTAAGGTTTAATTACGAAATTATGAAGAATTTACTTCTTCAATAGATGTAAAATTACTTTGTAACGTTATTTTTAATCAAATTAATTAGAAATATTTTCAGAAACCCATTATTTAATATATAAATATCAACATGTTTTGATATTTACGTATTACGTAGTGGTTTACACTAAATAGTTATTTACATTTTTTACACTTTTATTAAGGCTGTGAAAAGTTTCTGACCTTTGGTATTATACCAGTAGCTCGACGCATTTGCTCACTAATGCGTCCAATAATATGGACGTAGTTATGCAGAAAACGTCCAACCCAAAGATGATGAAGCTGAGAAAAAGGTGTGAAAGCCAAATTAACAAAATCTATTGTATTTTACACCTGAATGCTTTCAGCATATAAAAATCTCAGGAAAACAAGAAAAAGTCAATTTTGGCAATTTGTGGGTTCGACGCTTTCTGCATAACTACTTCCAATTTACATATTCTATATGTAACTTTTGGTGAGTACTAACTGGCTAGCCTAGCTACGCAATTTACGTGTGAATACAATTTATGATATGGTTGTCTGAAAAGATGAGTTTTAAGTTTTTCATATTACGAATATATTATTTTTGTATTCAGTTTATAAAATTACATTTTATTAAAGACGCCTTAATTCCTGGTGTGCGCAAATAAATTTAATTTAATTTATGTGCATTGTTTCAATTTGCGGCACGTTCCAAATAGGAATAAAATGTCAGTATCGCCCGGGAGAAAGACCACCATTCAGAATGGAAACATTGCTTAAATTGGCTTTATTTATTTAATGTTTATTTAGAACTTAATAATAACATCATAATTTGATGTACATAAAAAATAACTGACTATTTTGCTTACGATGTCCACATATCCTTATCGGCGACAACATAGCTAATTACGCCATGTCATGGCCATCCCTCCCACTGCAAGACTATAAATATGCAAAGTCAAGCCACAAAGAAATTTTCTACGAAAAAAAGTTATTTTAATTCAAAATAGTATGTATTAAGTGTATATAATTTCTATATATATGTAGATAATATGGAAACAATAGTTCAGTGAGAGGATGGGAGATGCAAAGATGAGATAGGTAAAGTGTGACACAGAGAAAAGATGGGGTAGGGAAAGAATGTGAATTGAGATGGATGAAAACTGGACATTAAGTTGATGTGTAAAAAAAAGTCTTTTATAAATGTTTATCGATTCGTGATTGCGATTTTATTTTTTATAAACCTTCTATTTTGTATATTCTACTAGATGGTGTGTACCCGGCCTTGCTCGGGATTTGGAATAGAGTTATGAAGTTGTGAATTCTTGCTTGTCATTAGGGGGCCATAATTGAATTGACAGCGAAAATAACTATCTCCAAATAAAGAAACATTCATTTGAATATTTTATTTCATTCCAAACGTTTATTTTTTCAAAGTATATCTAAATCATAAAATTCTTCGTGTTTTCCATTTTGAAAATATTCTACCCAAACAAACCTTTTTCTTTTGAATATATAATCTGTGGCTGACCAGAGTGGTATACCTATGGGCTAACCTCAATACAACGTGGCGGGTTCAATGTTTTTCATACTAATTTTAAAACGTTATAGCAACAGTTTTACACTATGGATTTCATTCAAACTACTTTCTAAACCTTCCCGGCACTAATAAAAATAAATTGTGCTATTGTCAGCGAAACATCGAGGACTAACAAGCTTAGATTGATTTATATATATAGATGGTTTTCTCAAAATCGTTCACAATCCGCAGATCTAAAACCCCTTGCATAGACTACTCCGATCACCCCTTTACGAAGCGCTACAGTAGCGAGAGATGCGGGGTTGGTGGAATTGAGATTAGGCCGGCGGAGGCAGACTAGAGGCTAGGGGTTGGGGGTTAGAGGTGAGCAGGGTATAGGGACCTACAGCCTTTAGGACGCGACCTGGAGATTTATTTGTCTGGAGCTCGCGAGGGAGGCTGATAATAATATGTTCAAAGTATGCCGCGAATGCAGCGAACGATCCGATGCTGTCGACAACCTTTTCTGAAATGTCAGACTTATAATATGTCTATAATATAAAATTAAGAGGGAGAGGGATGTCGGAGAGGAATTATTTATTATTTCGAAATATTGATAGTATTATTACGCAATACGGTAAACATGATGTTTTTAAATAGAAAAATATTTATTAAATATTTTATAAATTTACATAGGCTTAGCATTTATCAAAATCTAATCAGAAATATTACCTTTTCTGACCGTCCATTGTATGTTTTACAAAATATTTAAAATATGAATATGATTTTTAAAGTGGAGAAAAATATTTTTCATCCTTTCTCGTTACGTTTTTGTAAACAAACTTAACCAAAAGTTTGTAATCCGCATTAAAAAAAAACATTAAAGTTACGTAATGTTTATGAAAAAATTAAACTACAGATTGTTCTTTTTTTAAATTTATCATATCGGCATGTTAAAGAAAAACCTTCATAGCATTTTTATATTCAACTTTTTAAATGTTTTTGCATAACATACGTAGAACGGTCAGAAATGTGTAATATTTCTGATTTTATTTTGTTAAATGCTAAGCCCATGCAAATAAAAAAAAAACGTTATTAATATTTTTCTCTTTAAAACACCATGTTTATCGTTTGAAAAATAATATTATCATTATTTTGAATTAATAAATAATAACTCTCTGACGTCCCTCTCCCCATTAAGGGATTATTTTCTAACCATGTGAACACAACACAATCATTTCAATTAAACCCGTTACACTGATAATGGTAATAATAAAAATAAAAACATTTGTTTGAAAAAAAATTATTTTACGTATTTTTATTTTTGGCATAATATTTCATTTTAGCAATTGGCAAAAAGGTCACTGCTCAGTTATCCTTTTTTAAAAGTGCCTCTAGAAATCATATAAAGTTAGAGTTACATATCGTACATAAAATCTCTATACTCAGTGAATACAATGAATAAAATATATATACTAATTTTAAAAAATATATGTATGTAAATTTTTTTTTTATTAAAAAATTAATTTTAAAAATATATTAAAAATACTGCTCACATAATAAGAAATATTAAAATTACAAAATCGCTATCCGATTTTCTATAAACGATGGTGGTATTTTATACGGAGAACGTGTTTATATGTTTATATAATATGTAATTATACATATTGCGACGGTTTGTGGAAGTATCGCTTCAAGGCCGGTTTACATTTTTGCTAAGTGGGTAGCATTTTCTAAAGAAGCGTTTTAAAAATGATCGCTACTAATGTCCGACTTCAAACTTAATGGTAGTCATTCCAAGAATATGGACCTAGTGCGTTGAATATTAAATATTGCAATGAGCTTTATAAACATTGACTATGTATTCTTATTGTTATTAGTTATTATCATGTTTACCCTATGTATTATGTTTAACTATGTATTCTTATTGTTATTAGATATTATCTTGCTTACCATGTTTATTATGTTTGACTATGTATTCTTATTGTTATTAGTTATTATCATGTTTACCGTATGTATTATGTTTAACTATGTATTCTTATTGTTATTAGTTATTATCTTGTTTACCCTGTTTACTATGTTTGGCTATGTATTCTTATTGTTATTAGTTATTATCATGTTTACCCTATGTATTATGTTTAACTATGTATTCTTATTGTTATTAGTTATTATCTTGTTTACCCTGTTTATTATGTTTAACCATGTATTCTTATTGTTATTAGTTATTATCATGTTTACCCTATCTATTATGTTTAACTATGTATTCTTATTGTTATTAGTTATTATCATGTTTACCGTATGTATTATGTTTAACTATGTATTCTTATTGTTATTAGTTATTATCTTGTTTACCCTGTTTATTATGTTTAACCATGTATTCTTATTGTTATTAGTTATTATCATGTTTACCCTATCTATTATGTTTAACTATGTATTCTTATTGTTATTAGTTATTATCTTGTTTACCCTGTTTACTATGTTTGGCTATGTATTCTTATTGTTATTAGTTATTATCATGTTTACCCTATGTATTATGTTTAACTATGTATTCTTATTGTTATTAGTTATTATCTTGTTTACCCTGTTTATTATGTTTGACTATGTATTCTTATTGTTATTAGTTATTATCTTGTTTACCCTGTTTACTATGTTTGGCTATGTATTCTTATTGTTATTAGTTATTATCATGTTTACCCTATGTATTATGTTTAACTATGTATTCTTATTGTTATTAGTTATTATCTTGTTTACCCTGTTTATTATGTTTGACTATGTATTCTTATTGTTATTAGTTATTATCATGTTTACACTGTTTATTATGTTTAACTATGTATTCTTATTGTTATTAGTTATTATCATGTTTAGCCTGTTTATTATGTATAACCATTTATTCTTATTGTTATTAGTTATTATCATGTATAACTCCTACACCAAACTCAGGAGCCAGTTCTCTTCATTGTCGTAGTAATACTTAAAAATATATAATGTATTATATTATGTCCATTACATGTTCACCTTGTTAGAATTATTGTAATATAAATTAATAAAAATAAAAACAAATAAATAAAATATTCCGTATACACTCGCCAACAAATAATTAATCTCAATATTTAAAAGCATTACGTGCTAAAGGTGTTATTTTTCTAAATATTTAAATTAGCGCCATCTGAGAGCTCGTTTCGTTTACGCTTAAGATTAAGTTTATTAGTTTAGGAAAGATGGACAAAAACTAGTTAAATATGTTTCGCGTACCGATGTTTGCTCGCCCCACTGATAAGTAGAAGGGATGGTGAGGATGGTTATATTATGTAAGAGCGCAAGAAGTATTTTTGGAGAGTTTGGTTTTATTAAATTTGTCGATTTTGTTTGAAAAGCATTTTCCACGATTGTTTTCGTAAACTTCAATAAACAAGTTGAGTGGACAAACTGAATGGAAATTTAGTTTACAGTAGTATCTCGATTATACGGACTAAGTGCGGATTAATATGTTGAATCATTTTTTTTAATGTATTTTTCTAAGTGTAATTTTAAATTTTACTTCTGTAATTTACTTAATTTACTTCGACATTGTAAAAAGACAAAAGGTCTTCCTTAAATAAAAAATGGATAGAATGAATAATAAATGTTTTGTGTAAACCGCTATTTAATATATAAATATCAACATTTTTCAACTTAAATAAAGGTTTAAAAATATTATACATAAGAATACAACTGATTTTCAAATAGATAAATTAGAAATTTTGGACATTAGAAAAAGTCAATTAAAATTAATAATCAAAAAAATAAAAAATCATCTTTAAAACGAATTTTCACATTAATACCCATATTTAGAATAATATTAATAAAAATAGTAATTACTGTAATTTTTTATGCCTTGTTATTTCTTTAATTTTAATAAAAAAAAATCCTGTTTTTATTTATTTTTTTTAATTATTTTTACATTTTTAATTAATTACTTACCTGCTTTGAATATTTATTTTTAATTTTAGTTTATGTTTGTAATTTGTCTAATCTTACGTTGTTATTTTTCTGTGTTTATTATTATTTATCTATTCTTGTCATTATTTATTAGTATACTGTGTATCCTGATGAAGGAAGCTTCGCTTCCGAAACATCTTCATATTTATATACTAAATAGTTGTTTACACAACCATTTATTAACCATTTTATTTATAATGACACCACAAAGTGAATTTAAATTATTTAAATAAAATGGATAGTTTTATCTCTTATCCATGGCACATGTATAGGTGCAATTGAGTTCGGATAGAGTTTTGTTCACAAAAGCATGGAAGATACTCTCAGTATAGCCCTGGTGTAAGACCACCATTCAGAATTGAAACGTTGCTTGAAATGGCTTTTAGCCGTGTTTGGTGACCAGATCTGAATAGCCAGGTATTCCCCCACCTTCCTCTTCCCTTCTCCTTCCCCTCCCCAATACCTTCAGCTTCACAACATTCCCCAATTGGGAATGCCATAGTCTCACTGGCTCCAGACGGTTGGGAGCATTTGGGACTCTTGTGAGATATTCATATAAAAAAATGGATAGCTGCCAGCATTGATAAAAATTTTTTAAATATATATTAATGATTTTCAAAAACATGGCCTCCGTGGTTGAGTGGTTACGACCCTTGTCTATGAAGCCGGAGGTCGCGAGTTCAAATCCCAACGCGCCCAAGTAAATTTTGTTTGAATAATTTGAGTTATTTCACAATTTATTCATCAAAAATAATATATTCTAGTATATTTGGGGCACAGTCCAAGAGTGATAGATACTTCAGTGTAGTTCTGATGAAAGGTCATCATTCAGAATCGAAATGTTGTAACGTTGTTGCTCTTGTTACTTGAAATGACTTCAGTCGTGTTTGGTGACCAGATCTGAATATCCAGGCACTTCCCCATCATCCTCTTCCCCTCCCCAATGCCTTCATCTTCACAACATACCCCAATTGGGAATGCCTTAGTCTCACTGGCTCCAGACGGTTAAGAACAGCTAGGACTAAAATATTGATAAAAATTACGGAATTTAAAAAGGTTTCGATAGCACAATTGGTCTAGAGTCTAGGATCTCGGTTTCAACCTCATATTTTATTTACCGTGTGTTTATTATGTTTCAAATTCTTTGAACATTATTGATATTGTTTCAATAATTAAAGTATTTCGTTTTCAGTGGTTATAATTTTTTGTATGAAAAATCATGAGTGTCGAATCATAAATTTGCTGAAAATAACAGTACATTTTCTTTGTGTCTGTGGTAGTTGGTGGATGCAGAAGTCGGGGACGCCAAGGAAAACATGCCATTGCAAGAATGCTGCAAATCGGTCAGTGGAACCGTATTAGTCAAATAGCACCGTCTACTATGATTATTTAACTTGTTTGATCATGTGGAATAAACTTACCCAACACTTTTCTTTTTTATATATATGAATACCGCACAAGAGTCCCAACTGCTCCCAATCGTCTGGAGCCAGTGAGACTATGGCATTCCCAATTGGGGATTTTGTGAGGCTGAAGGTATTGGGGAGGGGAAGGAGAAGGGGAAGTGGAAGGTGAGTAAATACCTGGCTATTCAGATCTGGTCACCAAACACGGCTAAAAGCCATTTCAAGCAACGTTTCCATTCTGAATGGTGGTCTTTCACCAGGACGATACTGAGAGTATCTTCCACCGTTTTAATCCCATTGTTTTGAATATCTACTTGTAGAAAAGTTTCTTCCAATAATTTTATAATAATATAAAACTACAACATTTTTATAAATGGCCCAATACGGTACCTTGTGGTACACCATAATCACTTGTAAAAGGCAAACTTAAAGTTTAATTTATTTTTACAACTTGTGTTCTTTTGTCTAAATAACTTTTTAGCTACAATAGCTTAGTCATTAAAACCCACAAAATTATATTTTTATATTAGTTTGGCATGAAATAAACTGTCGACAGCTTCTGAGAGATCAACAAAAATACCAATACATTTCGATAATTTAACAAAAATGTCTTGTAAAATGTCTCTAATAAGTAATTTAGCAATGGCATCTTTTGTGCTTCTCCATGAATCGAAACTGGTCTTCATGAATTACGTGATTAATCTTAATGAACTGAGTTATACTTTTAAGCTTTAACATATTTTTCATCGGGTACAGTCTATGGATCCTCCACCACACTTATTTTAGTTTTTTTTTTTTTTAAAGAAAGACAAATATTCCCTAGTTACTAACCTGACAATATTTGAAAATCTCCTACTACCATCACAGTAAGCGGAAGATGTTGCTTGTGTCGTAAATGGAGTACTTAGCCAGCCGAGGAATTGAACTCACGATGCCTGGGAGAGACCCAAACGCGATGCCAACTTAGCCACTGACCGGTCTGGTTCCTTCTGTGTAGTATAATATTGTAGCAAGTTCAGAAAGCTCCCATGATCATCCTCATTTATCAAAATAAAGAGCAATATCAAAATAAAGACATGTGGAAAGATGCCAGATGACAGGACAACGAAGATCATGTTCATCGGGTCCCCCTGTATAACCCACCTAGAGCCATACTGAGAAAGAAGTGGATAGACTGCGTGGAAGAATATTGAAGCAAGATAGCAAGGACTATGAACATGAAAAGAATGGCTAGGAACTACAGAGCTGATGTAGAACATTTTTGGAGGAGATAAAATCACACTCTTGGATGATGAATGACAATATTATCCACTTAGAGATAAAACTCATTGTACCTCTAATGGGAGGATATAGTACGATTTTTTTGGTGTTTTACACACATTAATGAAACACTAGCGAAAGCGAGACGAACAGCAAACACATTATACCCCCTTATCGGCTACAATAGTAAACTCAATCTAAAAAACAAACTTCTTATTTACAGATCGACAATCCAACCAAAATTAACATACGCATCACCCATATGGGCTACTTCAAATACAAAAAGGCTAGAATCATTCCAAAATGCATTGCTCCGACAATTCACCAAAATTCTCTGGTTCGTCAGAAATAGCATAATTAACACAGGCTCGAAAATTCTTCCACTCCGAAAACATATTGCTACAAATTAGAATCGAACTCCAATCCCTCTATCTCCAGCACCAACCCCCTCTGTCTCCGCCCAAATTCCATCTTATAAGCTCCATTACCTTTGTGAGCGGACTTAAATATAAGATTACCATCAGCAAGTGCCGCTAGCACATAAAACACAGTTTAGAATCTTTGAAATAAAAATAAATAAAAGCCCTACAGTAGCAATAGGCAGCCCGCTCACTGCTTTCAAATATTGATTCAGCCCAAATGTCCACTATCAACCCTGAAAATCAGCTACAAATTTTATAGAACTGTGATACTGCTGACTATGTCAAACAACAGCTATTTGAAAGGGTCTAAGCTGCAATGGCAATTATTTCTGATCCATCATGCCGGGCTACAAAAGATCAGCAAATTAGGATTCAAATGGAGCTTATAAGTGTTCTCTCCATATCTAATATGATGGCAGTTGAAATGGGTAAACTTGAGGGAGCTTTATCAGTGTTCACCTCTAAACGTACCCCAAGTAATCAACAAAGTGCTCAAACCCGTATCTGGAATACTAAGGCTGCCCCATCTTCTGGCTCCAGAACTACACACTATCCCCACTTGCCACCAATTACTAGGAATAATGCTCCTCCGGCCCTTCTAGACCATGGGTCGGCCTGCGGCTCGCGAACCACATGCGGCTCTTTGAATGTGAAGCTGCGGCTCTTTAGTTCCATACGCTATGCTATTTATTGTTGGCAAGAAAAAAAAATGTGGCTCTTTAAAAACGTTGAAATTTTGTAAATTGTAATTTTGGACTCTTCCGACTCAAAGGGTTGCCGACCCCTGTTCTAGATCATCAGTCCTCGTTTTTCATCCAGCAACATCCCGTCCACATCTAAGGTTACTATGAAAAAGTTGATGACTGCAATAAATCCTACCACTCTGGGGATACGAGTTACTGGTATGCGAGGAATAAAAAGTGGTGGGGTGTTAATATACCCAAGTACTTCCGTTGAAGCGTCCAAATTAGCTAATGCTTCAGCGCTAGCTGAAGCTGGCTTGAAAGCAACAGTCGCCCCTAATCGCCTCCCACGTATTGCATTCAATGATCTTCCTCAAGACACTTTGACTGAGGAGATTATCAATGCCATCCATCACCAATCTTCTAATGATACCGGTCTCTCTGTGGACACTCTAAAAACCAGCATATCATTTTCACACAGTCTGGCCCGCGCACTGGTAACTGCATTAATATTTTTAGAGTGCCTCCATCCGTGCCCCATTCTTTAATATCTAGCACCAAGCTGGCAGTAGACTGGCAACTGCACTGTGTGAGAGACTGAATTGATAGCCTAAAATGCGGCCATTGCCAGTTGTATGGTCACATAGCGTCTAAATGCCAAGCTGAATTAACCACCTCCTCTCTGTGCCAAGATTGGACACAACCGAGATGCATGCCCAAAAAAGGAGAAATCTCCAGTATGTGCCACATGAACTTTCTTCAGAAAACCAGCCTCCCACAACACTGGATCAAAAGACGCCCCGCCCGCCAAGCTGCCGAGATGTGTGAATTATCTCGAGTGAATTTTTTAGGTTAAACCAAATCCGTCGTCTTGTGAATAATGATTTATCTTCATATTATCAAAATATACATGGCTTAAATACTAGATTAAATACCATTAGGTGTAACATTAATGTCTGCAGTATGATTTTATTTTTCTTAGTGAAACATGGTTGACCGATAATGTTGCATCGGCTCAACTAGGAATTTTTGATTATAACATTTTTCGTAGTGATCGCCCCTCTTCTTCAAACAAGTCCAGAGGAGGTGGAGTCATGATATGTGTAAGCAAAAAATACGCTTGCCATATTATTGAATCATCTAATAATATTTCTGATCAATTATTCGTATGTGTTCTACTTGATAGGATATTGATTGAAAGGGTACAAATGATAACAAAGGATAAAATATGGGATGTGCAAGGTGCATTTATGAGTGGAAGAGGGTTCAAGGATCAGATTTTCTCGTTGCGTATGCTCACAGAGAAGTTTCTGGCAAAAAGCAAGAAACTTTTCTGTGCTTTTGTAGATCTACAAAAAGCATGTGACCGAGTTGACAGAAAAAAGTTATGGAAGGTGTTGTCCAAGTATGGAGTAAATACAAATCTTATACAGGCAATCGCATCTCTGTACGAGGGAAGCGTTGCATGTGTTAGGGTAAACGGTAATTTTACGGGGTGGTTTGACATCACAAAAGGTGTTAAGCAAGACTGCGTAATGACACCGTGGTTATTCAATCTTTACATGGATAATTGTATGCAAGAATTGAAAGAGGTGGGCTTGGGCGCGAAAATGAGTAATCTGCAAGTATGTTGACTGTTGTATGCTGATGATGCGGTGCTGATTGCTAACAATATGGAAGATCTGCAGTCCCTCGTATCGAGGATGAACGAAGTGCGTATGAAGAATGAGCTAATGATGAATGAAAGTAAGTCTAAAGTCATGGTGTTTGAAAGAGAGAGTACGAAAACAGTGTGCAATATAGTTGTGAATGATGAATACTTGGAGCAGGTCGATGAATTTGTGTATTTGGGAAATATGTTTACGAGAGATGGAAAGACTGATAGGGATATTGAAAGAAGGGTGAATGCAGGAAATTCTATTAACGGAGGACTGAACGCGGTTGGCGCTAACAAAAAGTTGTCCAAAGAAGCGAAGCTAGCAGTCCACAATGGAGTGCTAATACCAACCCTGATGTATGGCAGTGAGGCATGGAACTAGCAGAGGAAGGATGAAAGTAGACTGAATGCTGTAGAAATGAGATCTCTGAGACGAATATGTGGTAAAACCATGTGTGATCGTAAGAAAAATGTTGAGATTCGTAAAAAATGCAAGGCTGATGTAAGCGTAGTGAGCAAGATCAAGAAAGGGACGCTTAGATGGTTCAGGCATGTAGAGCGAATGAACGAAGAAAGGAGTGTAAGGAGAATATATGACGCGAATGTGAATGGAAGAAGAAGCCGGGGACATCCGAGGAAGACATGGCACGATCAAGTGAATCAAATAGTTCAGTCGGGCCATGTCAGAAGTCGGAATAACAGAAGAGAATGTATGAGATGTTATATGAAAGTGAATGAAGCAAGAAGTGTATGCCAAGATCGAGTTGTTTGGCGGTCCGTCCTCTCTGGCTACCCCTGCGGTGAAACGGCGTGATGGTTAATTAGTTAGTTAGTTCTACTTGGTACCAAAAAACTTATAATTATTTGTCTATATTCCCCCCTCTTCTCCTTTAGAAGTCTATAAGTCACATACGGAATCAACAAAGCGCGTATCCTAAAATGCTGATTTCACATTTACGAGTATATGTGGAGATTATAATTTACCTAAATAATGTGGAACAACGACAACCTTGGTGTGAAAACTATTAGTGGTACTCTTTCCTTACAAGGGACTGCAATCGTTAATTTTTTTGTATATACTCGTATGAACATGTTCCAAGTAAATTCTATTACAAACTCTCTAAGTTCTTGTATGGATTTTATATTCACAAATATGCCTAGCGTCCTTGTGTTAGAAGCTACAGACTCATTGTTACCAATCGATAATTACTGTCCACCTCTATCCATAAGTATTAAAAAAAAAATTCAAAAAATGATTCTCTTTAAATTGTTATAACAAATTTAATGATGGCGACTACGTCAGAATGAATAGTTATCTCGCCCAGTGTGATTGGTCATCTATCTTTTTCAATACTAATATTAACGATGCTGTACTTAAATTTAACAAATGTTTGTCTGATGCTGTAAGTTTGTTTGTTCCAAAGGGAATCTACTCCAAACCCAAGTTTCCTAAATGGTTCAGCATTGAGCTGAAACAGTTGATATTTGAAAAAAAGAAAACTGACAAATTATTTAAAGATTCTGGCAACTTAATGCACTATCAAAAATTTTGTCAATTGAGAGAATTGTCTAGAATAGAATCAGTCAAGTACTACAAATTCTTCACAGAAGTTACCGAGTCCAAATTACAACTAAACCCAAAACAATTTTGGCAATTTGTGGCCCAAAAACGTGCTGAAAATGATATCCCTTCAAGTATGTATTATAATGAAACTCATGCTACAAATGGACTTGACATAGCTAACCTCTTTGCGAAACACTTCTCCTCTGTTTATTGTAATAAATCAGGCACCATCCCCTCACATAATTATACAGAAAATATCGACTTGAATAATTGTCAAATCTCACTTAATAGATTTTTTCAATTCTTTAAATAATCTCTCTAGAAAGGAAAGTACTGGCCCTGATGGAATTCCCGAAATTTTATTGAAAGAATGTAAATATACTTTATCTAAGCCACTTCATATCTTATATAACTTATCCCTCTCATCTGACTCATTTCCCGACCCCTGGAAAATTTCATGTATTGGACCTATTTTTAAGTCTGGAAATAAAGCGAACATCGAAAACTACAGGCCAATATCGATTATATCTCAAATTCCAAAAATATTTGAGTCTATCATTACAAAGAAAATCACGGCCGTTAATATTGCCGGTGCATTTTCTTTCTCGTGCTTTTGGCTTTTTGCAGATGACAATAAGATCCTTAAAATAATAAAATCTTACTATGACTGTATTCTTATCCAACTTGATGTTGACTCATTTAATAATTGGTGTAAAACTAACTGCCTAGAAAAATAAATAAATCTAAAATTATGTCATTTTATAGAGCAAATAAACCGATCCTGTTCGATTACAAATTAAATAGTGTCTCCCTATCTACCGTCAGATCTATTAAGGACCTTGGTGTCACCTTAGAGTGTAAGCTTTCTTTTCTTGACCACATCAATAATGTCATTAATAAATCACTAAAACTTCTTGGCTTCATCAATAGAATTGCCTGTGACTAAGAATATAAATACCCCAAAAACTCTCTACTGCTCACTAGTTCATCCTCATCTTGAATATGCCAGTATCGTTTGGTCTCCTTTCTATGCTGTTCATATTCATCATATTGAATCTGTATAACATCGCTTCTTACGTGGAATTGCATGTATATTAGGGCGAGAAAGCGGCGATTACTCCTATGTTGAAATTGAACAAACCATAAACATTTCCACATTTCCACATTTCCGCAAAGGAAAGACTGTGATCATGTTTGCATTTTTTAAATAATTAATTGTATTATTGACTAACCTTCTTTATTGCAACTCATTCGGTTCAACATTCCTTGCCGTAGACTCGGAAACAATGAATTGCTTTTCCTCAATAAACACTAGTAATTATGGGTACCATTCTCCGCTGTCCAGAATGTCGAGATTTGTTAACTCAAACCAGGGCCGTGAAATTTTTGGTACCAGTATTAATGACTTTTGTAGGGCTTTACGAAATTAGAACTCTAAGATTATCATTTAGAATATCTAAAATCATGGACTCTACTAAAACCATGTTCAAGCTTTGACTTGAATGTTCTCTCAAATGTATATTATTGTCCTCTTTTTGTCATTGATTCATTCTCGTATTATGTACGTGCTGTTCTTTTTCTGTAGCTCTTGTCTATTTCATTTGGTGTTATGTATTTTGTGTAATTGGACATTGGTCCGTAAATAAATAAATACTTAATGGGGTCATAGACAACACAAGGGAACACAAAAAATGAAAAACACCAAATTTCTCAAGTAGTTTTTATTAATTTAAAAATCAAAGGTCTTCCAATTCTAAAGCATTTGTTTTTTAATATTTACTACAATTATAATATATTTTTGAAGTCTTTCCATATACAATTGAATTCAAGACGGATTTCTTAAATATTATAAGATACAGGATGCGGGAGGTTCAGATATTGATATGCAACACCCGCCCACCGTGGGACCTATCCAAGACTTTAGGCGCACCGATCACCAAACGCACTGCACGCAATATCATTACTAAAAAAAAAAAGAAGAAAAATAATGTTTAAAATGACACTTTCTTAGTCTACTTTAGTCCAATTAAATAAAAATAAAAATGTTACTTGAACCAAGCTTTTCCGTCATTCAAAAAAGTAAAAAAATTTATCAAAAATTTGCAAAAAATTGTTAAAATTGCATCAGTTCACAATATTATTCAATAAATAATGGCATTCTTTTTTATGTTTTTCTTTGTGTTTTATTATTTAAGATATTTATTAACAATTTTAGAATAAACCATTAAATTAAATTATAGGTCATTTATAATAATATGCGTACATTTTTTGTTGTTCTATTTTTGAATCGATTTTGTTGAAATATTTTTTTATATACAAATGTGTGTTTCCTATAAATAAATAATGAGATTTTAATATCAAATGTGACAAATGTACCTAAAGTCTTCGATATCTTTCCATTTTTAATGAATATTATTGTATTTTCAATATGACTTCTTCCATTTCTTGGGTCAAATCCATAATCTAATTATTTCACATTTTCTTCTTAATGTTAAATGTTTTTTTATACAAATTACTCAATTTAAATGATTGTTTCAAGTGCCCTTTTCGTGAATAATAAATATAAAAAAATTAAAAATATAATAAATATTGCGTCCGAAAATATTTTGAAAAAATAGCGAATGAAAATTGTTAAAAATGTTGACAAATACATATTTATTTTACAAAAGCTGTTATAAATCTCATTAAGTTGCCTGTGATGTTAAATTTTAAATTTTAAATAAATTGTTGTTTATAAATAAATAATTGTAGAAAAAAAATTATATGTTTTACAAAAATAGCTGCAACATTGTTTTGCGAAAAAATTTGAATCAGCAAAAAATATGGATAAATTTGAAATAATAAGTAAAAAAAAGTGTGTAATTATTAATATGAAATAAAAATACAATGGCAAGACTCAAAAACATACTGTTTTAATTCGGTAAGCATATTTAAAAATTTTTTTAAAAAATGAGTATGTATTCAAATAGGAATAATTAAATGTGCATCACATTTTTTTCAAAATTTCAATAAAATTGCATTTGAATGGAAAAAAATGATTATATAAAAAAGATATTGATAATAAAAAATAATAAAGAAACAGTATTTTTCTCTTAAAATAAAAAAAAAATGTACACATTCCATATATAAATATATAATTCCACTAAACGTCTTACTGCTAAGGATCACTATTTATATTAGTTTATTGGATTCCTAAAGTTAGATTACAAAAAAAATCTTAACTTGTTACATATTATCATTATTTACATTTTATATATAATCTTTATATGTATTCATAGTGTGTTGTTACATTGAGCTCAACATGCAAAACATGTAGCAAATAAATAAAAAATAATGTCACTTGCAAGCAACAGTGATTTAACACAAAACATAATGTTATCGATAACACCATCGTACAGAGAATCTGCTCGAATATGGTCCTGCCGCTGAGAGCTCCACATTTTAGCCTCTCTTTCTTGTTACATGTATTGTTAAATATGTATCGCAAAAGAGGGAGACGTTACGGCGGAGCGTACAGCAGTATGCCTTTAGCCAAAGGTTTCTAGTTCGATTCTCAGCAATTATTTTTTATTTTTTTACTATTGGCATTTGATTTGCATAAATTCAAAAATAGTTAACATACAGAATTCATTAATTTAGAGCAGCAAACACAGGGTTCGTGATTTTTTCCACTTCGGACTCTCTGAAGCAATACAGAAAAATTCCATTTGAAAATAGAGACACAGCAATGCATTGTAGCAATAATCATACTGAATAAGATGTTTTTGTTTCCACGGAAACAAGCAAAATGCACAATAAATAGTTTAAAAAATTGACTTTAAGTTGTTTCGCAACATTATAAATGTTATTTATCGATAAAAAAAAGTATTCCTGAAGGGGTAAAGAAAAACATCTTTTAAGTAAAGGGGGTTGTGAGACAAAAAGTTTGGGAATCTCTGATTTAGAGTAATTAACGATTTCTGAACGTTCTACTGTTGATTCTATACAATTCATTTATTCGCTACAACTTTTCCGTTAAAAATAATTAAAAAAAACGAGTGACTTTTCAAATAAGTTCAATTTACAAAATGTTTCAAATTTACAATTCAACCTTTCGGTCGCATTCATCTTTTGACGAGATTTATCAACCCGAAAAAAAAATGCTATTCTTAATTATTTTTACTTGTCTCATCTTCAAACCACTACAGGGTGATCTAAAAGTATTTTATATTTACAAGTCACAAATTTCAACTACCATTCGGTTATGGCAAATTTTCTTTTTACTCACTAGAGTTTTTTTTTAGAAACTATGTACAAAAAAAATCTACCATATTACGTTTTCTAGCGTTCGCAACATCGAATCTGTCCACAGTTCTAGTTAAATCTTTGTACACTAAAATATGACCTTAACACTACGTTTTTTTAATTTAAAAATGGCTACTTATGTCATAATTTCATTTTTTTTTTCAATAAGATTATATTCTCTTATAAATGTCCGCTCACTTTTTTACAAAAACACTGATTGTACGTATTAATAAATCACTTTTTCATTACATTTATGATAATTTTTAAACAAAAATTGCGTAAAATTTTAATGTCTCGACATATCAAGAAATTTTTTCTGAAAATACGTCGCAATTTTTCACGTGTTAGTAATTTTCATACGTCACAATATTATTCCGCGATAATTTACATTAAAAACTCACAAATATGATATTTTAGTGAGTTACTTATTTTGATCTGGCAACTATAAAATTAAACACTAACTGCAGAATAAAATAGAAAATGACTAAAATGTCTAATTATAAAAAGAAAAAAATATCACAATCCGTAACGCTTAGAATATTTAAAAATTAATTGCATTCTACAGCTGTGATCAGTTTAAAAAGAGAACAATATAAAATAAAATATAAAACAAATTAATGATTAAATAAATGTGTTTTTATATACGATGATATAAAAACAAAAATGTTGAAACAGCGAGGAAAAACGTCAAAGATAATAATAATAATATGGATAGAATAACAGAACACTAATATTTTCACATCATATAAAGCTACGCTATTTCTGAATCTAATGAGGTGTTCTTGTTAAAAATGTAACAACTGTTTCGCTTGCTGACGGCATTTCAGACCGTTTGTTTAAAAATTAAAAGCTGAATACTACGGACTAAGAAGTTTGCCAGTGAATTTTTTTATCAAACCTAAGCAAAAATTCACGTAAAAGTAAGTTTGATTGATAAATATTTATGTAATAATACATCTACCAAAATATTAATATGTTTTATTGCACTAGTTAGCTCCGACGCTTTTCTGCGCGCTTAGCAATCGCTGTACGGTGGCAAAACTCGCTGGTGCGTGCCGTGTCCGTGCCCCGGACAGAGAACCTTGCTAGTGACGTCGTTATCCGACTTCAAGACTGCAGCGAGCGTCCGCATGTTACTGGGATCCTGCGGGTGATATGCGTACATCGGACGTTCGGCGTGTCGTTCGAGGCTGTCGTTCCATCGTGTCGTATTGTACTTTCCGTGTGGAATCTGATGTTCGAGCGGCACAGGCGAACGATCGTAACGATGGCGATCTCCCGGACTGTACGAAATCAACGGACGGTGATCTCCGTAGAACTTAGCCGGATGTCCCAATTGATCGACGGGTCTTACGAAAGCTTCGCCGTGTCCGGTAGAGTTATCGTCGGACATGTCGGACATCAAGGTTTCGTTTCGTTCGATTTCTTCGTACACGGGGTCATCGTGGATCTCGCGGAATTCTTGTTCGCTGCCGCGTCGGTATCCAACTCGTCCGATTTCCGAGTAGGTGTGGGAGTGCGGATGATAGTGGTGTTGGCGCGGATGTCCGGCGGGAGTGTTGTGTTGGAGGCGGACAGAGTCAGTGTTGTGATGGCGTTCTCGCGTCCGGTTGGGGTCGCGGCGCGGATGATCAGAGTGCTGCAGAGTGCCGGCCGAGGTCATCATCACTTGCGGTTGGTGCTTAGAAGAAGTGCTCTACAGAAAAAAAATAACAAAATCATTAGAAAACGAAATAAACTCACAATAACAATTCAATACTAGAGATTTTTATAGAAATTGACCATATTATAAATTATTGTACCAAGTGATTTAATTGCAAAAGTGCCTTATTTTGTTTGTTTTTGATAAAAATTCCTTGGCACTGAATAGAAGGGGTATGCAGTCCATAGAAGCTGTAAACCAATGCATACCCTATGATTAGGAAGAAGAAAAATTGAGTTCAATAAAATTATGAAAAATTCACACATTTTTGCATCTATCAATTATTTACCGTAGAATAGAAGAAAATTAAATTTCTGAAAAAACAGAATTTATATTATTGTTGGGTACAATAATTTTCAATGGGTCTTGGTAAAATACACGTTTGAGAGCGAAACTGACAAAAACATAAGACAAGTGTTAGAAATTTTAGCATCAGTTTCACTACACAGTGGACAGTAATATCATACTTATAAAATAATAAAAATGTATCAAATTTGTTTGTTTATAAAATCAGTGTTTGTCATTTTGTTACAGATACTGTTTTCTGTGCATATAAAAAAATAGAATGTAATATTTAAAAAAATAGTAAAATACTTTGTCATTTGTAAAACGAACACCAAAACGAACTGTTAGATTTATTAATAATTAGTTTTTTATACAATTATGATGTTAGTTGCTTTAAAATCTCATTAATACAAGCATTTGTTAGTAGAAATTAGTGTTAAATCTAATGATTTATGAGAAATATTCAATAATTTAATTAATCAGTCAATAAAATAATATTTGTACAGCTACAAACAATAAATGAAATTAATTAATAATGAAAATAAATTACGTTTTTTTTTAAAATATTCAATGGTCATCAAGGAAACATTTATTTATTAATGATCACCAAAATCTTATTTAGGTACTAAACTGTGATCAGGTGAGCTTAATAGTCAACTTATTAGGATGAAATTATTGAATTATAAACCTCATTGTAATATTTAATCATTGAAGTAGATAATATTAACAACACTCAATGAAAAAATTAAATAGACAAATATATATATATGCAGAAAATAAAAAGGTTACGGTCCCGTCTGGGATTAGAACCCAGATCCTCTATCAAAAGACGTTCCATATAAATAAATTCGGATAGATATATCTAAGACACCATCTAGTTTCCAAAAATTAGGGTAGAGTTTTTCAATCACACCAAAAGATGGCAGTCATAAAATATGTGAAATAATTGATGATAATGTTAGTAATTCTCAAACGAAAGTAAGTATGAAATTGATAAAAATGACCGAATGTAACTAGGTCTAGATAAGTCAATTGGTAGAGGCATTTGTCTCAGTAAGACTACAATCTCTGGGTTCGAATCTCAGTTACCGTCTCAGAAACCGTTACCTCTTTATTTTCTGTATATTCGTCTATTTTATATTTACATGTGGGTTTTGTTTATGTCATCTTCTACAATGATTAGTTTAATAGTTTTTGGGCCTCAAATCTACACATATTAATTTGGTGCGCAGATATATAATATTTATTTATTTATTCATTTCTATTTAATAAAAGCCATGATTTATTATTATCAATGATAATTTAAGGTATGTTCAATGTTATACAGAAAAATCATAATATTTCATATTTTAGAATTGTTTTAAATTATCATTGAGTTGCTACATTTTTTCTTGAAGCATATTGTTAGTAAGCAAGTCTTATTACAGGCAAAATTAAAGCATTTTAGCAGAACTTTGATGATGATGATGAAAAGTGTGAGCTGAAAAAAAACTATTATTTCTAGAGATGACGAAACAGCAAAATGAAGGAAAAAAAACAATGTTGATGAATCTGAAAAAAAAACTAATTAATTCTGCAAAAAAAAAACTGTATTGAATTTATTATTCAGAAATCGTTGATTTAAAATAATAATGTCTAAAAGGTATTTTTTCAACAATCCTTTCATGCTACATACTAGCAATTTTACAAAATGTATTTGTAAATACATAAGGAAACTAAAGTTGGGTTCACAGAAATTCAAATGTAATGCTACTACTACACGATCGCCCAACCTTCAAACTCCGAACATTTGGATGATTGTGGGGTAATGGCGATCTACTTTGTCCTATTAGTAAGCGGTCGGCAAGCAAACGCGATGGACGTGGCGTATATGAAGAATAAATTGACTGAAAATGTTTTTATTGATGAAAAAAGACTGATAGACCATAGTTAGCATCCACCATCTTCGTTTCTGCCAACTTTTTTTTATTTTGTGTTGTCTGTATACGTCTACACGATAATTGTAGGCACTGATAAGATACAGCGAGGACACAGCTATCATTTCGACGTCTTCCATGATGATGAAAGTTTGAACTACGGCGTCGGAACGTTGGCCGATTGTGTAGTGGCTCGATTTATAGCCACTACACGATCAGCCAATATTCCAATTTCTAACTCGGTTCAGAGTTGAAACATTGGACGATTGTATGGTAGCAGCGTAAGATTTTCACCAAATGGCCAATCAGCATCATTTTGTTTTTTAAGTTCCCTTTTAACGCTGATTCCCAGATCCGTTTCCGCTTTCCATCAAATTGTGATCAGATGATGGGCGTAACAACATTTTTTTCTGCTGATCACCATTTGTCTAAAAGCTGAAATGAACCTAAAATCGGCACAACCTTTCAAATAAATGGATAAAACAAAATGGCACTGATTGGCCATTTGATGACGATGTTTCTTTTGAATTTCTGTGAAACCTGAGATAAATAACAAAAACAACTTAAAAGAAATGCAAAAATGATAGCTACAAATTAAGATCAGCTATAATCATGCTATGTATGAACAGCAAAGTTCTTTCCCATATCTTAACCTGTTGACTGCTTTTGTCACCTAGAGATGCTAACACGCATAACTCAAGCACCGATTCATGTCACTTAAAGATGCACATTTTATCAGTGGTGTGCATTGCTCTATGACCAAGGTTAAGCTGTAGCTTTTCAGGGTTGATTTTTACTATTTATCACACCATAAAGTATGAAGGATAAGAGGATCACGGCAAATTGCAACTAAAGGTTAGACATTTGCCAAGCACAAACAATTTCTTACTGTAGAATGATCATAAAATAAGAAATTTCAGGATTTTTTTTTTCAGAAATTTGGAAAAAAAAGGTAGGCACGGGTTTTCAGTCTTTATGGGCTACACTCCACTGGTATTTATTGACAAAAGAACACCCATAATTTAAGAACGGGGAAATAAACTGATTTGGAGGAAATGGACATTGTTCTTGTGATAGATTTATTCCATTAATTTAGCAAGGACAAATGGATTTTGATTGAACTGTTACATGATACATATCACAATATAATGTAAATGGAAAGATTATTTGGAGTTAAAGTTAAAAAATAATACACCTTTACACTACAACGGGAATCGAACCCGCAACTTCTCGAATCTAAGATAAAAGTGTTTGTGTTTTTTTAAATTTGAATATTGCGCAAGAGTCCTAACACTCTAGAGCCAGTGGAACTATATCATCCCCAAATGAGGTATGTTGTGAGGCTGAAGAGAGAGGGAAAGGGAAGGAGAGGAAAGTACCTGAGTATTCACAACTGATCACCAAACACTGCTAAAACCATTTCAAGCAACGTTTCAATTGTGAATCGGCCTTTCACCAAGGTGATACTGAGGGAAACTATATCATTATGCTACAGAGGTCATTAAAGATTGAAAAAAAATGTTTGCATAATTTTTTGGTTAATTCGGAAAAGAACTTTTGATTTTTTTGCATTCGAAGCGTCATGCCATCTAGCGCACAAAGCGATCTATCGTCGGCTGTCTCACCTTCCAAGTGCCGGTCATGGCGGTCGTCGAGAGGGGGTTCTGAACGACCCCCCACCCCTGCTCCGTCTGCTGTACCGACATCTTAACGGAGAAGCACGAGGGCGACCGCGACCGATTCGAGTTATGCGAATTATGCGAATTGTGCGAGTTGTGCGACGTGCAATCGTTGTAGTCCATCTGGAACTCGACGGGAACGGGTGTGCCGACGCGGTTGTTCTGATTGGAGCTATTGCTGTGGCTGTTGATCATCTGGCTGCCTTGGTTGTTGATGGAGGGCATGCTCAGGGAGTGGGGGGTCTGGAGTGCGGAGTCAGGGGCGTACTGCGGGTTGGTCAGGGCGGGGTACTGGGGCTCCTGGCGCCAGGGGCGCGGAGAGTCGAGCTGATGCTGCAGACGCTCGCAAGTTTGCTGCTGGAGTTGCTGCAGCTGCTGAAGCTTCTCCTGGTGGCGGAGCGTGTAGCGCTGTTGACGGTCACCAGGGTTAGCACACACACCAAGGAACAAGGATGGCTATATGAAATGCTTTCAATTGATACTATTTGGACTCCTCTTAAACACACTTAAAAAATTGTGCATTATATCGGTGATTTGCTTCGAAATGATCATTATTTTGACACTTAACCTTTGGAAGGCCGAGCTCCTGCAGCCTAATATTTCCGTAGTGCAAAAGATAAAATTTAGCGCTCGGCCAGCCGTGCACTGACTATTATATACTGACAAGTATATTTTCGTAATATGATAATACTTACCAGATAGTGTGATATTTATAAAAATTGTGCATATCTATCATAAGTAGTTTCCCGGGAATAACTACTTATATTCTGAAAAGAAAGCATATTTTTACATTGCCCATCGGAAACGCAAAAATTTTGTCTGTTGAATGCCGTCGTAACCATACGGCAATATCAAAAAATCATTCCTCTGAATGTAAGTAGCCATTCTGGGAAAACTAACTTATGATAGATATACGAGTATACAATTTTTATAAATATATAAACACATTATCCGGTTAGAAGTTACACTTTACAAAAACATAATGTTGAAAAAAAACAAGTAAGTCATTAATAGACTCAGGTAGACTTCGCGCAAATTTACTCTCGACACACTCCATAAGTATTAGACCACGGGTGATCTGCGTTCCAAATGTTAAATGTCTTTAATCTGGAGTATATACGGGAAATTTTTTTTAAGTATTCCAAAGCTTTTTTTTTACATGAATACTGCACAAGAGTCTCAACTGCTCCCAACCGTCTGGAGCCAGTGAGACTATGGCATCCCCAATTGGGGAATGTTGTGAGGCTGAAGATATTGGGGAGGGGAAGGAGAAGGGGAAGAGGAAGGTGGGTAAATACCTGGCTATTCGGATCTGGTCACCAAACACGGCTAAAAGCCATTTCAAGCAACGTTTCAATTCTGAATAGTGGTCTTTCTCACCAGGGTGATACTGAGAGTATCTTCCACTGTGGAACGTGCGCAAATATACTATATATTATTTTTAAATTAATTAATTGTGAAACAGCACAAATTAATTAAATAAGATTTACTTGCGCCCGCCGGGATTTGAACCCGCGACCTTCAGATTCGTAGTCGAGAGCCTTACCCCTCGACCATGGAGGCCGTCGAGCTGTAATAATTAAAATATGAATTGAAAGAAATTCAACTGATTAGTAGCTGAGTGGACAAATGCGTCGAATCCAGGCGTTGTGATTTTTCGCGGCAAGCCAAAAAAATAACTTTTTTTAGTGAATTGTATACCACCTCGAGAGCAATATTAAGAATTATACATTTCTTTTCTTAATATCCAAACGATAATTTTAAAGCATTTCATTTAACTACTGGCAAGAAAGAGAATTGCCCAAGGCGCTTTTGCAACCAAAATACATGAGAAAAAAATAAAATTGTATTTTTCAAAATACAGGTCGTATGGCAATCTAGATATTCCTTATCCAGTTTAAATTATCACCTCGATTACTGAACACGCTGTATACGAAAATTTTATTTTTTTATACAGAAGAAAGACAAATATATGAATGTAGCTAAAGCGACAAATATTTTGGTGTGCAAAGCGCGCAAATACACATTGATGGGTCTAAAAAATAATTCCATTCACCGCAATACAGAAATATTCAGTGATATAGAATACAAAAGATTGGCTACCTGGGCACAAATAATGACCACATTAAAAACAGGTATGTACGTTAAATAGACTAACCGTAATTTCAAGTGTATTCTTTACCATTGAAGATACCACCCCATAACAGACACCATTAAAGCAAGCATAAGATATACCATTAAATTATTTACTTTAAGGTGTTCACAAATTCACAAGTATTTGTTTCAAGGCATTGAAGCAAAAAGGTAATGTGTCCAAAAAATTGTGTTTTAAAAATGTTTTTTTGACAATTATATTTATATTTTTATGCCAAATCAATGTAGACATGTAACCTTTTTAATTCAATGATCATAGAAAAGCAAAAATAATTTTTTTTATTTCGTAAACATTAATTAGATACCTAATAAAGTTAAACATATAAATTACAATGCAAAAGTTAAAAAATCACTTAAAATTAAACCTGAACATAAAAAATTATAAATTTGTTAATATTTCCCCTACACCAAATCTGCAATATTTCTGGAAAAAACTGATGGATCCTGGATTAGTAGGAATACGAAAAGGCACATGAATCTGAAAAGGAAAAGAGTAGAGAAAAGAAGAAGAAGAAGGTACCAGACTTTAATTTGCAGCAAGGTTAGGTTAGATGTCACTGATATGTACTAAAATACGAGCGTAATTTATTGTATTTTTGGCAGTTGCGTTGTGAAAAAAATATTTATAATTGTATACTAAACTATTATTGATAAATAGAATAAAATTATAATAAGCATAACAATATTTGATGAAAGTGAAACATAAAATATTAATATTAATATTAATAAATAAAATAAAAGCAAAAATAATGGACTCGCTCAGTTTCAGTAAACGAATCACTCAAAACATAGCGAGATATTGAAGCAAATATTCATCGATCATAAAAAAAAAATTAAGATTCACACTTTATTTGTTTTATCTTGCTCAAAATATTAATCTTAACTTTATAGAAATATAATAAATGTATGTATATAGCAGCTCACATTAGTGAGAGAGTTCTGGCATCATGAAATTTACACAGGTATATCTATCTGTAATTAATGCACCGACATCTGAATTAATAGACTTGCCTTAAGAATGATTTTGATGGCTGGAGTCCATTTTGGCACCAGCTTAGTTCACAGCTGTCTACGTTTGTTTCGCATGATTTTAACTGTGGTAAGCAAATTACAAAACATTTATAAAAAGGGTCGAACTAAATACTCTAACAGAATATTCGGTTTTTGTAAACAAGTCAAACCTTTTTACTAAGTTGCTGTTTTACTGAAATTGGCGGTACACCCATCGCCCCCCCCTTATTATGGTTTCTTCCCATTGCGTGTTGTGTTAGGGCATCTCTATGTATTATTTGCTCTGTGAATTAATGTCATTTATATTATTATATAAAGAGCTTTTAAATATTAGTTTAATTGTAAAAATAAGACAAAACATCATATTGTTTGTTCCATATTTTTCAAATTATATTTTCAGAACAATTATAAAATTCCTCGGAAAATAAAATTTAAAAATAAATTCTAGATCTATAAATAATAATAATTTGATATAAAAAATACATTAATTTAATAAAAATAAAATATTGAATTCAAACGAATATTTTTTGTGCGCTTCTTCAATATAACAAACAACTGCCAAATAAAACACAATAAAATATATTCAAGAAAGAGATATGTACTACCAAAATTTGAGAAAGCCACTTTCCTTTTTCCAAAATGAAAAATAATAATTATGATAAATGATAAACATAACAAAGCTCGCAGAATAATAAAAAAAAAAACCACCATAGTTAGTTATGCAAGGATAGAGGTAATGTTAAGAAAGATTTAGCAAACAAAAAAGCTCTGAAATGTTTTGGATAAAGCTTGTTTGTTGTAAATGTCGAAAGATATGACAAAAGGAAACATTTTCATGTTGGTAGTTGCAAAAGAACCACATTAATGGGCCTTCCACATAATTGGTTTGCCTGATACTGAGTAAAGCCACCGCGTTGAAAGGATCAACCATCCTGTCGTCCTTTCCTAAAAAGTCAAGCCGTTACCAACTTTAGGAAAGGACGACCGGATGGTTGAACCTCTCGAAGCTCTGGCTCCAATTAGCAACGTGTGGAAGGCCCTTCAGATACGATTAAAGCAAAAAGGTCACCCACAATGAGGTGGATTGACGTTTTAAAGAGAATTCCCAGCTTTGGGTGGGTGAGAGCAACCAAGAATTGGCAAAATTGGAGACATTTGAAAGAGGCCAAAATCTGAAAGTCGACTTATAAAAGCTAAAAGCAAGCATTCATTTTCTAATAAAAAATGAAAATGTTAAGAAATAGCAATGACGAGAAGAATGCTCAGATTCTCGGGAGTTGATCACCATGGATTTGCTCAAACACACCCAACGACAACCCTGCAGAACTGTATTAAGGAGACTGCGCTACTGTCAAAAGAATAAGAGGAAATATTGCACAATGGGCTTAAGGCCCGAGTGCTCACGGGAGCCATGCAAACTGTGTAAGCTAAATTCAAGCATTGCATTTTGACTGTGTTTTAAAATATTTGATATGGGAACGATATCAGATTCCAAAACATAGAAGACATGTTAGTTGAAGGGTTAATTTATTGAAAGATACGAAAGAGGGAAAGACAAGAATCATTATACTTTTTGTTAATGGAAAAGAGACCTGCTTTTTATATATGAAAATTTGATCTGACAACTTACCATGATGTTTGTTTATTATTTATTAATTTTTTCATTAAAAAATAATAAAAACAAAACAGACTATAATAAAAATGATTATTGTTAAAACAAATGAACACAACAAAACAAACAAACACTGATTGAAAAAGACACAAAATGATTTATATTAAAATGGTTTGATTTGATCTAATAATAAAAATAATAAAAAATGTTAAAGCAGATTTTATTGTTAATTAAATAATAATAAAAGTGTGGAATAATTAATGTAGAAAAATTGAGACTTTTCAAATTTTGTAATTTTTGTAAAAAAAAAAACATTGCCGAAAAGTAGAAAAGACCGTCATGCCAGAAATAATACAAAAAGTGACTTTCACAAATTTTGAAAAAAAAAATTGTAAAAAAAAAAATTTATTTATCAGACATCATCGTAACCTATTTTGAACAAATTAAACGCGCATGTAAAATAGTACCTTGCTGCAAATTGTGTCTGTATCCAGGCGGTAGCCTCGAAGATCCAGTGTTGAGTGGATTACGCAGGTGCGACATTGGCGCCGAGACATTGGACGAAGACCGCTCGCTGCTATTGGGCGAATTGAAATACGCCCCACTCTGATTGGCCGGTTCTCCCGGGGAATTGTTGTACTGCGTCGAGTTGCGTCTATTTCTGTGTTGGTGGTAGCTATGGGCTGCCGCGGCCGCGGCTAAACTTGCCCCGGCCGCGTTGTTAATGACGTGATTGTTGTTGTGGTTGTTATTGTTGACAACAACGTTTAAGTTGTTGATGACGAGATTGTTTGTTGTCGACGCAGAAACAGACGAACTGTGGCCCTGTTTGGTTTGTAGTGGAAGTGAACAATATATAAATTATAATTAAAAACAAAATTAATATTAAAACGAACTTATCGAAGCTTTATTAAATATTGAAAATAACATTCAAATTATTCAAAATCAGAGACGCAAGTCCCGAATAGACTAGAGGTTCTGAGTTCGAGTCTCGGTCACGACTGTATATTTTTATTTTTTGTATCTTCTTCTGTTTCATATTTTCATTATTGATGTTATTTTCAATAATTAATAAAAACCTAAATGCTTTCAATTATCATTTTAATTGTAACGTAATTGCCACAGGAAAAATCTTTAAAGATATTTTATGATTGTCGTGATAGAAGATGACAATAATAATCAGAATAGAGTGGAAATTATCTAACGATATTATTGCGGTAAATGTACAATTGTTTTATGAATCTGAAAATACAAAAAAATATTCTAAGCTGATGTATTATAATGAACAAGATTAAGAAATCAACACGCTTAGATTGTTAGGACATGACCACTATATAATAATAACAATAATTCAATAATAACAGAAGGCAATGCCTATAAATGATGAATATAAGAACTTGCAGTAATCTTCCTTGTCTTTTTTTATATAAATAGTAGAACCATAGATAATGGAAACAAAGGGAAAATACGGTATGGAAGCATGTCAACTGTCGCCGAGCTACAACAAAACTGCACGGACTATCAAAGCAGCTAAGCAATATGCGTTTGATGTGTAGGTAGATACAAAAGCGGGGCGCCGCTGTACGTAGATGCGAACAGCAGTAGTATGAGTGAATGATTATGGGCGCGCGGTTTCATACGAATAATGGTTCATGGCCAATCTCCCTTATTTCCATTACCCATGAGTAAAACCAAACATTCAGTCCACTCCATAGAAATGCTTAACCGATAGAAAAATCACCGTCTCTCCTAGAAACCTAGATAAAAACATAAAATTTACAAAAACACATCATGGATATATGTCCATACATACATATATGTATGTTTCACCAAGATGTGGGTAAAAAGGAGAAGTTCATTAAGACTCGGTTGGCTGTTCTACCGCAGCAGTGCAGAAGGGCTGCTTGCAGGACTGCATTAACTTTACTCCAATCCAAACAATCCATCCATAAACCCGGGCAACGGCGGGTACTAGAAAGCTAATATATTATATTCTACACATAAATTAAAATCAAATAATTCAACATACAGATTGATGTCCGTCCATGGTGTCGTCGAGCCTGAGATCATCGTGCTGGCGGCGCCCCTTCTGGCCCGAACCCAGCGGGCCGGACCCCAGCGGGCCCGAACCCTGCGAGGGGCCGGACTGACCGGATCCCGAGGGCGGCGGAGAGGTGGTGGAACCGCCAGCCGTGGTGGCGGGGGCGGGTAGGGCCGGCGCGGGAGCCAGGCGTGCGCAGCATGAGAGCCAAGGATGCCGACGGCCGAGACGACCGCATTCCTTTTGGAACTGAAGAAAAAGGTTAGCAATTAATGGATTGTTCATTAGCACTGACCACACACTACACTCCTAGCATTCTATTATTATTATTTACATTTGTAATTGTGATTAAATCATTTCAAGGCATTAATTAGATGAGGCACTGAGTGAAAAAAATAGGTCCACTTCATCAAACAAAGACGTACGAAAATTTTAGCTCACCTATGAGTGATTTCATAACACAACTCCCCACTGAATTCCGTTACCTCGCTTCGAAAGTCTAGCACGCTTCGCTTCAAAATAACACAGAGCGCAAAGTTAACCCCAAATCGCATCATGTAATTTGGTCATAAAAAGCCAGAAAGGCACGTGTCACAAGTTTAAAGTTGAATATTAAGAACACAACTGCGTATACCGCACCGCACTCAAAGCCATTGTTGAGCGTATAGTTTTTGACAAAACTACTATTCTAACTTGAATACATTCACAAGTAACCTTTTTTTTAAACTTTTTTCCCCGTGGACCCATTTGCCGTTCTTTTAATTTTCCGTGCCCCCCCCCCCCTGCCTGCCTGTCCAAAACATTGGTACAATACTGAACAAGTTGTATTTATTCACTGCGCGATGCATTGTTGCTGGTATGAAAATTTGCAAAAATTTTAACATGAACGTGCCTGCGTGGACGTGAAACTTACTACGATGCTTTACTATGCGTGCAGTCTAAATAAACTACGATCCGTGGACCCCCATTTACATCTCGTGGACCCCTTTTTTTTTCTCCGAGCCATGGACCCCCTGGATCACTTTAGGAACCTATGATATAGCTGATTAATTTGTCAATAATAATGTCCGCAATAGTCCCTATCTAAAATATCTCTAACTATGTATCTCAATTTAGTGTTTGAAAAATGATCTCAATAAAGTTAATCACTCTGTTGGTGCAAACTTGCTTGGGAGACAAATTTGCTCGATGTAGACCAACAAAAGGTAACAAGCAATGCTTCTTCTTGCGATCTTTTGACTATGAGACAGTGTACTTCCTTTTTGATAAATGTTTTCGGGAACCAAATAATGTTAATCAATGAAGAAGATAATATTAACATAACCTAAATGAAACACGAAACCGAAAAAAAAACAACAGAAAAAAAAAAAAGATATCAGTCGCATCTGGGACTCGAACCCAGGACCTCTGTCTTTCCGGGACAACCGGAAGAGTATGTATGATACGAGACCGAATTGTTTGGCGGTCCGTTCTCTCTGCCTACCCTTGAGGTGATACGGCATGATGGTTAGTTAAAATAACTGTTTATAAAGCGAGAATAATTTTTTTGCCTAGAACTTTAAGTGCATAAAATACAACAACTCTTGCATTATGTTGCCATATCCAATGCCAGTTACAGACGTCATATTATATGAAGCTTCTTCTTGTGGCGCCATCTCCTATCAGAAGTTGACTAACTTCACCCCGCAGACTGCAGCAGGAAACAACAGATATAATAAAATAGTTAAACTTACAGCTTCGTTCAGAAGACAGTGGCAGATGAAGATAAGCAGCCCTTGGAAAGAGTTGAAGAAGGTGAAGAGATATGCGAAGACCACCGTCTCCTCACTGAGGTACAGCAGGCCGAAGGTCCAAGTCAGGCCCAGCACCACTGCCAGGAAGATGGAGCTGCGCAGCCATACCCTGGGACAAAGAACATCATTAGTTTTGGTTGAAATATGATGAACGGGTAATAAATCCTCACACTTATGACCCTGGAGATGTGGAAATATTTTTTTTAATTTTTGAAATTTTTTTTGCTAAGGGAAAATAAAAATCAAATGTAATTTTAAAAAATATGTGCATACATTTTCTACACATGAAACTTCATTAACATTTAACTTCAATTTATGGAGTCACATTAAAAAAATGCTTTAATTTTTTTTAAAGAAAGATAAACAATTCCAGGTTATGAATAAAATAACCTAACAAAATTTTAAAATCTCCAACTACCATCACACTAAGCAAAAAATGTTGCTTGTGTCGCGATGGAGGACATTCATTACAGATATTACTTTTATAACTGGGATGTGGTGAGTACTATTTTTTATTATTTAGTTTCAATGCATATTTCTTCATTTATGTAGTTAATAAAATTTTACAAAGCTAATAAGACAATTTGTAATGTTTTATTAGTCCTCCTCACTAGGAGTTCCTGTGCTGAGACGGACTAAGTTTTATTTAAAAACTGATTGTTTTTAAGCTCCTATAAAGCTCTTATAAGCTAAATTATACAGGGGAGCTATTCCCGTTCTTTTTAAGGAAGATTCCTTAACTTTTTCCCTAGGGTTAAAGACTTCTTACTTAACTGTTGTTCCGGTTCTCCCAGATGACAGCTGTCAGCTGAATTCAGCGAACGACATTCATCAAAAATGTCAATATTTGCGATGCTTTAACAGGGGGAAAACTCAATATTAAGTATTTTACCAAATACGTTATTATTTACTTTAAACATAATTAGCTAGTAAACATTATTAAACATTATATAGATGTTGACATCTTTGACAATTCACGTGAAGCAAAAATTCAAATGTCACTTTTAGAACTAGAGACAAAAAAAGGTCATTACTATCTAATAAGGTACCTTTTTATAAAATGTGATTCTTCGTTAAAAGGCTTACTTATGGTATTTAAAAATAAAATTAAAATGTATTAAAATGAATTATAACATAATGTAATTGTTTTTAAAAGTTTTAGTTCAAAATCTTATGTCATTTGAAGATATTTCATCAAGTTGTGTTTTCAAATAATCTCTTGACAATCTATTCAGGATCTTTTTACTATGTCTCACCGGAATTCCGCAGTTAATCGAGAAGTCTTTAACCCTAAGGAAAAACGTAAGGAATCTTCCTTAAAAAGAACGGGAATAGCGCCCAGGATTGTACGATGTTTGTCTCACTGGGAAAATTCCAGTGTTGATACAGACAGTTGTACTATGAATATATCTATTATATCGTTGACACAATAAGAACAAATTAAATGCTAGAAAAAAGCAACTGCACTTAATTACTTGGTGATTGGCTAGATGCGAACCTTTTTTAATAAATTTAGCAGAAGGATGATTGTGAGTGAAACTTACTTTATTTTGTACAATTTGTTATTTTCCTTAGTTTTGATGGACACGTTGGAGTGGCGGCACATCATGTAGATGACCATGCACAGACACACCCAGTTGGCCTGAAATACAAACAAAGTACACAGTTATTATATATACATATACGTGTGTATATTATCCTCCAACTGATCAGAGACATACAAATACAGCTGTGGTGTATCATATACAAACTCGCCCCACTGTCGTTCAATATCAGGTTATGTTCTGATTTTTGTAATTAGTAACATTTTTCATCACACATAAACACGTTTATAGTTGTGTAAATTACCACTGAAAACAAGGGCAACAATCATTACATAATTTATTTTAAAATGTAAATATGTTAGTTGTAAGTCTCTATTCCTAAACCATAGATGTTAACCATTCAACAATATTGTTTAAAAGACTCACCTGTTCATAAACATGTTTGTCACTAGTTACAGGTCTTAGTTGTAAGTCGCTAGCTATATAAGTCTTAGCTGTATGTCATTAGTAATAAATCTAAGATGTAAATTATTAGATATAAGTCTGAGTGATAAGGTATAAGTTAGATAAATTATGTTGTAAAGCGCCCTCAAGGTGATTTTCTTATGAAAACGGCGCTATAAAAATAATCCATTTATTATTATTATACAGTTAAACTCCCTTACAAGAAGTTTTCCAAGGAACCGCATAAAAACTTCTATGTGGGAAAACCTTATGTGTGGGATAATTTGGGCCATTTGTGAAATTCTGTTTTCAAGGGACCGAAAAACTTCTTAAGAGGGAACTTCTTAAGCGAGTTTCACTGTATATGTAGGTAGTTGTTAAAATGGTATCCATGACAAATATCAGACATGTTCCAAGTATAATTTTAGTATGTGTTTAGTACGTAGAACTTTAGTATGTGTCCCCAATTTATGGAATGTTGAGAGCCTGAATGAAATCGGGTATTGAAAGTAAAATAGGAAAGTTATAAAGTGCATGGCTATTAGCTTAGAACAGCTAAATCCATTTCAAGAAAAAACTTCATTCCGAATGGTGGCGGTCTCTCTTACAAGGGGGATTGAATGTATGTTCTACTCAAGAACAATTTAGGAAGCGAGTATGGGTACCGCTGCCCCGGGAACCATTTATTGGATAACCAACACCTCTGTGGTTCGCTGTGGTCGACCCAAGTGGTTCGCTACGCAAGGCAACTTAGCAAGGGGGCACAGGTTCACGGGGTGAGGTTTGTCCAAGTCTTGGCGGCGGATGCGTCTACGCACAAACTGCGCGGCGGGCCGGATTGGGAGAGGCCGGTATGCCGCTCTCTAGCCGGACTCTCTCGACCCATCACCTTGCATTCCAGTGGGAGGGATGGATTCAAATATCCATCACCATCTACCCACAGAATTATCTCTCATTCCGTTCCTTAAAAAAAATCCTCAACGGCATCCCCAAAGATGACATAGGCCTTGAGGGAATAGTGAGGTATTTCCCAACCTTCCAATTCCCTTTGTCATTCCCTTCCCCCACTTCCATCAGCCCCCAAACATTCCTAAATGGAAATGCCGTAGATCCGCTGATTCCTGACAGTTCCAATACATACTCAAATTTTTAGATAATCAATAAAATACTGTTTTCTCTTGCTGGGTTTCATAGATAAAGGCCTCGAAGCTAAGCACCAAGGAGTACTTCATAACAGTCAAAATTATTTCTAACATTTGTTGTTGCCAATCCTACAATTGTTGAGCCGATATTTAGCTTCAACACTGCGCAAATGCACTGCACAACTACGCTCTTTACAACGCAACTCTCAATCAAATTTACAATCAAGGTAGGAGATCGATTCAACTGGATTAAGCTCCATTCAACAATAGACTAGTTATGAAAAGTCTCAACAGAGTGAAAAAATGTCAGTGAAATGTCAATCGTCATGCGGTTCCCAAATCAAGATTTATTTAATCATTCTCGAATGTCAAAAATGTGTTTTTTTTTATGTTTTAAATAAAATTAAAAGGAACCTAACTTATTTTACTTATTATAAACTAAGTTTGGGTTTGTTTTTTTACAGAGGAGAAATGTCAAATGTATGAAACCTTTTTTCAACATTTTTTACACATACATAATGTTGGTTTATGTATTACAGAATTTAAAACAAATGATGTGTATTAATAATAAATACAATATGAACTCGCCTATGTTAATTTAACATTGAAAGTTTTACATTTGATGTCATTTTATTGTCTGTGAGAGTGGACAAGTTTGCTAAAGTAAGGTAACGGTTTGCAACGCAGTCCATTGTGGGACTTTTCTGCGCAGTGTCTCCAGTAGCGAGAGAAATGTTCATTCCTCACCGGACCGTCAGAGAGCAGCCTTAGGATGATCAATGATAAAAAAAACTTGGAAACAGGCGAACAGAGCGTTACTCAAAAAAACACTTGGCTAATTGGTGTCTCATCTAAAAATTGAAAAGAAGGGATGTATTTGGATGGGATATATCATGTGTTGGAAATACTTCTTAACCCTTTCAGCGTGGCTCGAAACGATAGTGCGTTCAAGACAAAACATATGCAAAGGTATAACACAATCCTGGAGCTCACGATTGTGCGGTTATGTTTTCTAAAAGAAGGGGGAAGGAAGCAATTTTTTATTTTTTTATTTTCTCGGTTTCATATTGGTTTCATCGGCCAAAGGTAAGCACTGTGTATGTAAATAAAAATAATTAAATTAAAAGGAAAAACATGTCAGGGGTTAAAGGGATAGGAATAAAGAAATCAATATTATGCAATATTCTACTCACCAAAAGCACCAGAGCCACGGGCACCACAAACGCCAGAATAAAGTAATTGTCGGCGCGCAGCCAGCAGTGGCGCTCGGTGCCGTAGCTGGCAAAGTCCACCACACCGCTAACCACCACGACCACCAGCGGCGCCACGTACGCTGCTGCGTAGTACCAGCGAGCCCGGGCACGCTCCGGCTCAAACACCTCCACCAGCATGGCGTACAGCTGGAAACCTGAAACAAATATCACTGGCGTTAATGTGATCGATGGTATAGCGGCAGATCGAGCATGGTAAAAATTTCTCTCACTCATAACAAACACAGAAATTACATTTTACTACTTTAATGGCGGGAAAGGCATTACTATCCAATATTTTTATACAAACTTTGTTCACCAATCTCTTTGTAAAGGTCCGAACTATACTGCCGTCAGTAATCTCACTCCCGGGAAAACAATTCCACATGTGCAAATTAACCGTAAACTGAGATCAGAAATGTCACAAAACCTAGAAGACAGAGATGGAGGTGCTAGCTCAATCACATTAGCTTATGTATTTGTTATAATTACATTTTAGGCCAAGACTTCCAATATCAATAGTCCAATATCAATAATCCAAATTTAAAATAGTTTCCTGGAAAATATTGTTATTCGCAAATGGGTCATTGTTCTCCCGGGGGTGCGATATATGTACATATACTTTCCCTGCAGTAAATTTATAAAATGCATATCATATTTTAAACTTTTAAACTTTAAACTTCTATACTTTATGCTTAAACTTTTACATCTCATACGTAATTCATTAATACTCTACACTAAATTAAAACATGCATTTCATATTTTAAACTTTTAAACTTTAAACTTCTATACTTTATGCTTACACTTTTACATCTCATACGTAATTCATTAATACTCTACACTAAATTAAAACATGCATTTCATATTTTAAACTTTTAAACTTTAAACTTCTATACTTTATGCTTACACTTTTACATCTCATACGTAATTCATTAATACTCTACAATAAATTAAAACATGCATTTCAGACTTTAAACTTTCATACTTTAAACTTTTATACTTTATACTTTAAACTTTTATATCTCATATGTTATTCATTATTACTCTACAATACAGTACAATAATTTTTTTTTTAAATGCAATATACGTTAAAAACCACAAGTTTTATTTTTTTCTTAAATTTACTTTATAGATTCTTTTATATTCTCTCATGTATATGTATATTAATATGAACTAAACTTATCGATTTGACTGTCCTAAAACGGGATTTGTTCCTAGTTGCACAGTCAAAACCTTCTTAAATATGTCTATAAAGTAATGTGTGTTTCAAATAAATATTATAATAATAATAATAATAATAATTATTATTATTATTATTGTTATTATTATTATTATTATTATTATATAATATATTATGTGCATTAAAAAAATGTTAGACAAGTCCTCTGGATGTTCTCATCTTCGTGTCTTTCATATGGAATGATTATTTTATCAAAAGGACACTATATTGAACCCTTAGAACAGGTAAATCCTTACACTGGAGATGCGGAAATTGTTTTTTGTTTTTGTTTTTGTAATGATTTGGGCCGAGTGCAAACAATAATCATTTGTAATTTAATAAAATAAGTTGGCTTTTTACACATCAAATATCACTGTAATGACCCAACACTGATTTTAACATTACTTTTTTTAATAATAATAATAATGTAATAATTTTATTGCTTGGGTGTAGTGAGAACTATGTTAAAATCTTCATTAAAATATAAGCATCATTTTCAAAGATCTCTCAGTAACAAGTATTCATTTTTATTACTTATTTTTGTTAATGTTCGCTAATGATAGCTGTGTTGGCGTTAGTCAAATTGTCATCAATGCCCAGTACTAATAGAATGTTATGTTTTATGATAAAACATAATATTGCAGAATGTACATACCTTCCAAGAACATCCATGCGAAAGCCGCCAAGAAGAAGTAATGCAGCAGAGCGGCAATGACTCCGCACGCCTCCCGGTTATCTGTTCTCTCGATGCCGAACATGAAGATGATCTCCGCCACCAGCAAGCAGAAGCAGAGGTTCTTGTGGATGGTGGTGCGGTCCGACTGGAGAAGAAAAATCAGTGTTAGCATCCGCACAATACCAGTGACAGTTGTTAAATTTAATTTAATTAAATGATTAATTATTAAATTATTTGGAAAAAGCATCTCTAGAGGCTTTGCGAGGAAAGGTTGAACCTGCAATGCCTTTGATAAAGCCCAGGACAGGGACGCCTGGAGATGTAATATCTCAGATTGGCTCAAGTATCAGGGCTCCATAGAAGCCTGAGTAAATCTGGCTTCCAAGAAACTGGACATCTTGTATAGGGCTAGCAGATTCTTCAATAGTGACCAACTGCTAACCCCGTAAAAATCTCATGTGCAGCCAACAGTTAAATTTGAGAGTCCTTCTCAAATGCAAAGGAGGGCGGTCCGTCTGATTGACAATCTGTTGTTAACAGATCGATTGCCATCTCTAATGCATAGATGCAATGTAGGTATGCTGAGTCTGTTATACAAATACTTCAAAGAAGCCTGCTCAAAGGATCTGACTGCATTGATCCCTTGCGGTGAACATGTGTGAAACTCGACGGACACGAGCTGAACACCTGTTCACAGTTAATGTCAGCCTCATGAGAACGGGTCGTTTCTCTGACTCGTTTTTGTATATATCGGCTCCTATGTGGAACAAGTTACCAGCATCTGTCTTTCCTCCTTCTATTATTTCGGGTCTCTGCAAGGTCTGCATTAACAAATCCCTTCTTACAGTCCCTCCCTTGCCCGCCTCAAAACGCTGCTCAGCCGGTTGACAATATAGTTTCCCCATCTTTACACCGTATACAGACAAGGGCACTCCTGTGAGGAGTTACATAAAACATAAAATAAAAAATTATGGAGAATAATAATAAATAATAGTTGTGTTACCTTCATCCCCTTGAAGCAGTGGAAGACCACGAAGGCGGCCAGCAGCGCGACGATGCTCACGGAGCAGCCGATGGTAGTGAGTAGGTGCAGCGCGAGACGGTGAGCCGGAGCGAGAGGCACAGCCCGCACATCCATCAGCAACGCAAAGTTGGTCAAATGCGCGCACGTGCAACCCGTGTGCGTCAAGTTGGTCCACTCCACGCGGCAGCCCTCAGCCGACCACACGCTGGAAGATAAAGATCAGTTTTAATATTTCATCACGCTTTAATGCCACATCTTTCTTTGTTTCATTATCTATGATACTGAATAGTAGTTAAATTTACAAAAGGGAAATACATAGTAGGTTATTTCAGATGACAAACGAAGTGAACATAAAAGAAGATAAAAATGTATTAAGAATAAACAAAAAGATATAGTTTAAGAAGCATAATATAAAATTGAAAAATTATAGTGAGCAAATGATTGATAAATATAAATACATAAGGAAAGTCGGTACTTACTTGACGGTGTAGTCCCAAAAGACGCAAGTAGGATTGGTGACATTCTCGGTGCGTAAATGACGCAGGGTCAACCTGACAGGTTGGGACAGCTGTATATGACGTCCTTTCCCCAAGCTGGCCGAGATAACCTGAAGGAATGACGCAAACCAATGTTAGCAAATACAGATGAAAGTTTCAAAGAATGGATAAATCAAAATATTGGAGCAAAGTAATCCAAGCAAAACACAGTTGTGTCATTGGAGATGTTAGCTAAATAGGGAAATTTCAAGAGACAAAATCACCTAACATAACATGAATCATTGACAAAATCACCTTACATTACATTAAGCTTGGACAAAATCACCTCACATATCATCAATCATAGACAAAATCACCTAACATAATATAAGTCATAGACAAAATCGCCTCACATAACATTAAGCTTAGAGAAAATCACCTCACACAACATCAATCATAGACAAAATCAACTTACATAACAAAAATCTTAGAGCATATAAGGCGGCATTAATTACCTTTGAATTGATAACCCGCGTCACATTATCTCTGTCCTTATTGATCTGGGGATGCTCCGCCCCATCTCCGAGCAGGGCGGGAGGCCCCAAAGAGGCGCTCTCATCCCGCGGGGGCTGCGGGGGCGCCGCGGGGGGCTGCAGGATCTCCTCCAGACGGTCAAAAGCCACAAACACTATGCGCACCAGGCCCCCTTCCGAGTTGTCTGAAAAATCAATTGTTAGGATTAGTAACATGTAAATGCAAGGCTTCTTTATGATAAAACTGCACGGTGAAGGAGTATTGGGAGATTTAACCTACGGTGTTCCACGTTCCCGCCAAATACAAACCCGCTAGTGTCCCAGTAATAAAATTGAGTATCGTGGGGCATGTGCTAGCTGACAGTAATTTCGTAATTACTCACTGTTGTTCTGCAAAATGATGCTTTTGTAAATTGTACGGTCTTACTAGATAATATTGTACTTAGACAGCGTTAGCAGTTTCCCTAGAATAGCTATTATATTTGGAGAAATGATTTTTTTCTCCCACAAAAAGTTTAATAAAAAAAATCAAAGATATTTTCATTTCAAGCTATTCAAGTGTCCTTCACAATGAAAATAAAATAATATGATGTTTTCCTCTAAATAAATATAGCAATATGACATTGAAAAACGTCGTTGCAAGATCGATGACACATTCACAATGGCGACAAAATAATTACCTTTACAAGTGACAAAACAACAAAATAGAATAATTAATATTAATAAGATATATTATTTCCTTGCCAAGCGAACAAAATATATTTTAGTAAAATCGAGTTGTGTCGGGTGCATTGCTAGAGAATGCCGCTCCGGCATCGCTGGCACACGAGCGGTTAAGCTTAGATGGTTGGATGATGTTGAGGATAACACCGCAACATTAGGCATAAGGAACTGGAGGGAAATACCAATCTTCTTCTAGATTTTCAGTTGGTTATTCGTGTATCTGTCACTCCTTGTGATGTGTCGATGATATTGGACTTCATTTATTCACGAAATTCAACAGAAAACATTTCACTCACCGATAAGAGCACCTCTCGGCAAAAATATAGAGTCCTGACTCGCAGTCCACTGTTCCCTGGCGATGGCGGAGGGGAACTCCTCGGTTTCCACGTTCCTGGTCTCTAGAACCCTCACCGAGAGCACTGCAAGAAAAAATAACACATAAATATTCACATTCATCATATTATTTATAATAAAAATAAACTACCATTAATGCATTACCACCCACAAACAGCGCCTTGCCCTCCATAAAGGATGAAAAGCTGTGCCTACCCTAAGATCGATCTACATTGATAATATTTTAGTATGTGACAAATTTACACTTAACATAAATGGCCATTTTCAAATGTTCAATGCACGTCACTGCACATAGATAATAGAAACAAAGGAAGATATGGCATGGAAGCATGTCGACTGTTGCTGAACTACGGCCAAACTGCACGGACTATTAAAGCGGCTATACAATGAAAGTTATGCATTTTGTGTGTAATAATAAATGGATTACTTATATAGCGCCATTTTCATGGAAAAATCACCCCAAGGGCGCGTGTAATTAGAAACAAAGGCGAGGTGTCGATATGAGATGCGATTTGCAGTAGTATTGGTGTACGATGTTGATGACACGTGTTGAGCGTGCGGTTTCATACTAAAAATGGTTCATGGCCCATTTCACTTGTTTCTATTAACTAAGACCATTAAATTTTAGAAGATATTCTTAGAGTTTCATTAAGTTCTAGACAAATGCTAAGTATAAAATAGGTTACGATTTTGGCATTGTTCAATTTTACTTTAACACCGGGGAGGTCGTAATTAAACCAGCTTATGTATCTACTTTTCTAGAAGTTCTACGTTGTAATACTGTAATTATTTAATTTCAAAACTTACATATATTTTTGACTTGTTGTACAATCGTCTTCTCTCTCAGTATGGCCTCGGCCAATAAGAAAGCATTTTCTTCTAAACCAATCAGAAGAGAGGTTGCCACTCTCATCTGCGCGGGATGACTTAGATCCTTCCAGGATGCTTGCTGGGACGCGTCCAGCAGATTTGAACCTGAAAAACAACAGAATATTAGAAAGGTTGATTTCTTATCTTTTGTTATACCGTACAAGAGTTACAACTGTCCAGATCCAGTGGATCTATGACACCCCAAATTTTGGAATGTTGCTAGACAGATGGGAGATCGGGAGAAGTGTCTGGCCATTTAGATCTAGTCATTAAACTAAATGAAAGCCATTTTAAGCAATGATTTAATTCTGAATGGTAGTTTTTCGCCAAGGCAATACTGAGAGTATCTTCCACTCTGGAATGTGCTGCAAAATGCTGCAAATATGCTATATATTATTTTTAAAGAATTAATTATGAAATAACATACGTAATGTAATTAAATTAAATTTATTTGCGCATGCTAAGATTTGAACCTGCGAACTCTAGATTCGAAGTTGAGGATCTTAACCACTCGGCAAATTGATTCAATGAATTATAAGAACTTCCTACCTGTCTTGACAGCGCCGAGAAGCAGATCCGTGACGATGGCCTCCTTCTGCCGCGAATCCGGGAAGGACTTGATATTCTGCGCCATTCTGGTTGACAGCTTCTTCATGATGTTGGTGGTTGTCATCATATCTCCACCATAGAGGGTCTTCGAAGAGGTCACCTGGAAGTAAAATAATCGATAATTAGCTTGAAATTAGTAAAGTCTTAAATAACTACATATATGTATTACAGAAAAAGGCACAACCCACATAATCCCCTCTACATATTACAGATTGCTAAGTTAGAATAGGACTCAAATGCACCAATGCGAATGAGCACAATTTTCGCTCAACTGTAAAGTTAAAACACCTATTTGTATGGAAATAACATGATAAACACTTATTATTAATAATACTTATTTATTAATAAATACTGCATTCACAGAATTTCAGTATAATGGATATGAAGAGCCAGGAAACTAAGCTCCTTCTAATACAATGGTAATCATCTGTCTGTCTGACCTTGAGAGGTTCTCAGATATTGCTACTGTACTGTCTTACCGACAGTGCCATCTATGTGAAACAGTCGAAACTAAGATATCACAATAACTAAATTTGTAAATTCGCCATATAAAAAATAAACAAAGTAAGTTAATCCATTACATGTATTAGGAAAATATCATCGCCATACTGCAAAAATAAGTAACTGCAAAAAAGCTAAGAAAGGGGTTTTTTGTATAATTGAGTTCTAAATGAAGTTCCGAATACCTGCTAAAAATGTCTAATTGATTAAAATTGAGTATTTTGGTTTTTATGCGTGCTATCTTATTTTTCTAACTAACTAGTCAGTGGCTGAGTTAGCATCGCGTCGGAGTCTCACCCAGGCATCGTCAATTCAATTCCTCAGCTGGCTAAGTCCTCCATCACGACACAAGCAACATCTTCCTCGTACTGTGATAGTAGTAGGAGATTTTCAAATATTGTCAGGTTATTCGTAACCAGGAAATATCCGCCTTTCTTTTAAAAAAATAAACTAACTAACCATCATGCCGTTTCATCACAGGGGTAGGCAGAGAGGACAGACCGCCAAACGACTCAATCTTGGCATACACTTCTTGCTTCATGCACATTCATCCATCGTCTCATACATTCTCTCCTGTTATTCTGAATTCTGACATGGCCTAATTCAAGTATTTGATAGACTTAATCGTGCCACGTCTTTCTCGGTCATCCCCGGCTTCATTCACATTCGCGTCATATATTCTCCTTACACTCCTTTCTTCATTCATCCACTACACATGGCCAAGCCAAGCGTCCCTCTCTTAATCTTACTCATTACTCTCACATCAGCCTTGCATTCTTCGCGAATCACAATATTTTTCACTACACGGTCATTTTTCACTACATTTAGATAGTTTCACCACACATATGCCTCAGGCATCTCAGCAGTATAGCGACGTATGCTTACATAATAAATTAGGACAACAGAAAAAAAATTACATAATATGTTTAAACTGATCAAAAATATAACTTGTCAAAATTATTTATACATTGGAGCACTCGGTAAAAAAATGATAATATATTTACTTTGCTAGGTCTTATAGAAATAGGTGATGGAAATGATGTATACCTGAGAAAGATCATTGCTGATGCTGAGAAGTGACTCTCCTTCTTTGACCCTTGTCTCCAGACTATTCAGCCAAACAGATCTGCACTCCGAGAGATCTGGACTCTCTGATATCCACACGGCCTTGCCCTGGCTTTCGACGTCTGAAAAAAAAAACAATTTATAAAATTATAATTTTAATTATTAAACAAAGAAATCAGTAATGTTGCACTAGCCGAGCTATCAAAATACACATTTATTTTAAAAGAAAATTATTGACTGTCAAAAAGAGAGCAGACTTGTTATTCCATGTGGATTGGGAAAACAGTTAACCTGTGGAATGCCAACGTGCTATATGATGCATCTGTATTATTCCGTAGAACGTCAACGCGCACTATGGAGCCAATTCGGAATGGTTACAACCTCGGGATTTTAAGCCTTAAATATGTATGTACAATACACAACTAAATTTTATTCGATTGGCAAATGAATAACACTATGTTTAAAATATTCATGCTTCACATTTATCATATCGCTAAAAATATTCCCATTTATTATTGTACTTTACAGGAAAACCTCGAATTATTTTATTTTTATTGTAAAGGGTGGGTACTTATTTAACTTTATGGAAAATATAGTAACACTTTAAAAATATTTTCGTATTTCTTTATTTTTTTTTTGTAAAAATCATTTCTCTAAATACATATTAACGTATTCTGGGGAAATTATTTATGACACATACCGACAATTTTTATATATATGTACATAAACAGATTATTTGTTAAGACGGTACCATTTACAAAAACATCATTTTGCAAAAAACAAGTCGGTAATTACGAAATTACACTCAGCTGGCGCAAGGCGCGGCTAACGTGGAAAAAGCTCCGGATTTTAGGAATTTCTCGGACGAAAATCCCGGCTTCAAAGGGTTAAACAATGAGAAGAATTTATGGTATGTTATTGTAAATTTATAGATATATAAGATACAATACAGACACACACATTCATTCTGGAAGAACTGGGCTTTCAAAATAGGATGTTACTGTCTGTCTGCATCGTATACTTAGATATTTTGGAACGTTAGTGTCTGCTACTCTCGACGCAGCTCAGGACCGTCTTTCCCATGGAGTGGAGAAGCCTTGTTCATCAGGGTAATTGAAGTCGGAGATCTCGATCCTCAGCTATGAGGCAACGACTTAAAAAGAATTGAAAGTGGAGTAGGTATACTGACCAAAGGCAGAGTTGGTAGAGTCAGTGAGCCCACTGGAAGCCAATGGGTCAGGCAGCATTAGATTGTCCACATCTTGTCGGAAGTCCGTCATATCTTGAATCTGCTCCATATCACGGCCTTCAAAAGACAAAAAAAATAATTAATACATGGGAAAGACAACCATAAAATACATGTGCAAATATTTGAATAGGGTTATTATCATTATGATATCATAGAAAATGGTGTCTGGTGGATTAAGTCCAACAATGAACTATACCAATCATTTGAAGAGCCCATCATTAACAAGGTTTATAAAACTTGGACGACTCTGCCGGGATGGACACATAGCAAGGATAGAAGATAGCCGACAACCAAAAGACTTCTCTTTAATAAACCTCCATGACGAAGGAGTGTTGGGAGGCATAAACTTAGGTGGCTGAATGAAATAAAAGGAAATATGCATCCTTGGGAATAAAGATCTGGAAAAAAACAGCACGACATCGGCAGAAGTTGGGGTGTTTCGTAGAGTCGTCCAGGACTCTCCGATGATGATAATACTTATAGTAATACAGTAACTTTTGAAAATCAGTGCGGGGTCTGCAGGGAAAAATCGACCTTGCACCCCATTAATTCCCTACACAATAAGGAGGAATACGGTCTGGCCGGAGATTCAGACAAGGTACCTGCGAGCAAAAATCGACCTTAAGACCCTTTGATTTCTAACACAATAAGGTTGATTCGCAGTCAAAATTGGACCTGGAAGGCATTGGCATGGCAAAAAACACCTTAAGCGTATCGACTTTCGAAGACAGTAAGGCTCGGAGTGGGTCAAATCGGGTGCGCACCTCCCTACAAAGCAGTCAGTCGCGGTTGACTTCGCAATACAAACCAATTGCAGGACTGCAATAGGCAAAACCTAGTAATAATGAATACGAGAAAAGTAAAGAAATATACATACCTGTCAGTAGAGTGTCGGCTCCGAGGGCATCCAAAAGAACCGGAGTCCTCGAGGAGTGACCAGACATAGTCTCCCGGCTCGGCGCTCCAAGTCTCTTCTGCTGCTGAAGATGCACCAATCGGTGGGCGGTGCTGACACATCTGAAAATACAAAGAGAAAATTAAACACAATACTTAAAAAATATTTATGTATGAAGGAACCTAAAGGACATGTGAAATGTCATAAAAAGTCATAATTCAAGATGAGCGCACCTATAGCTGGAGGTAATGTGAAGAGGATGAATTTATCTATTTTGTCGATGTCCCACATGATGAACAGACGGCTTAGCTGCCGGAGAAATAGAATACGATATTATGGAACCAAGAGACAGTATCATACAACCCATGACAACCCTGGTGAACTTTATTAAAGGGCGGTGACTGTCCGCAGAATAAAGTAAAATATGGGAGATAACGCAATGCTGGAATGTAATCTTGAGTGCTTATGGGAGGTATCCAAACAGTCTCCGTATCAATAAAAGAGAGGGCTGGTATTTCAGTATGCTTAGGAATGTTATCAGTCGGATTAGATTGTCGGGGTTCCTAAGTTAGGTTCATAAGTCATCTCCCATAATATCAAGCACAGACAATCACCAACCATTTCACATTAACCCTTTCTTATTGATTTAGATACTATACTGATAAAATACTAACAAATAATAATAAATTAAGGTCCAAAGTGTACCATGCATATATAGGGTGTTTTTTTTAAGGTTTGGTTTTTAAACTGGCAACATTGTTTCTACAGATTGTCAATTTGACAGTTGACAGTTGATTTGTAGTCAGTATGTTTTGGGGGTATGTGAAGTCACTTGTCTATGCTGATAAACCAGAGACGTTGGACCATTTGGAAGTCAACATTCGCCGTGTTATTGCCGATATACGGCCGCAGTTGCTCGATAAACTTGTCGAAAATTTGACTTCACAATTGGGCTTCATTCGAGCTAGCCGTGGCACTCATATGCCCGAAATCATATTTAAACAATAATGGCATAAAATTATCTATTAAATAAAGCCAATATCATAGATTTTTCATTTTGAATTTGTATACCTCTAAAAACACCCTTTACATTCTTTATTTTCTTCACCAAGCCACAACAATGACAACAAAATTGAATGAAAACAATGTGTATTAGTTTTTACCTCCATCTCGCTAGACCAGTGGCGCCCCCGGGGCAGGGCTGTACCGCCACTTCTCCAACAGACGTCCAGTTCCAGTGGAGGCTCCGGGCGGAAGTGGGGGGGCAATGCCTCCAGAGGGGCAATACGGGGGCTGCAAATAATATTAAAAAAACGTTAATTACTAGTATTTGTATTAGTAGTTGTAAGTGAGCATGAAGAAATATTTCAAAAGAAAATCGAGGATAAATTAATTAATGCCTGGTATACAACCTGAAACAACTTTACTATCGGTGATAATTCCACTATACCAGTTTCAATTTACGTGTTCAAATAAAAAAAAAAAATTAATTTAATATGCATATCTCCACACCGCGCTCACTCATCCTTCAGACCAGGCAGACAGCATTCTCTGGGTCTTGAAGAGATCCTCGTTGTAGAAAGGAGGATACACAAAAGCCAGAGAATCATTTCACAAGGACGAATTGTAGAAACGACATGTTAAATGTCAATCGTATACAAATGTTGAGCATGTGCTTGGAGTGTCCACATCTGTGCCAAAAAGTGCCAAAGAGAAAAATGACGCTAGTTCTTTAGAGCACCTTCAAATGAAATACAATTAGAACATACAAAGTATTCCCATCTGGAGTATAATAGAATTCCCCATCTTTGCACAAACAAGTAAAGAATTTAGAGGTAGAGAGAGAACGTTCTTTGTCAGAAATGGCTACCAAATTCAACAATAACGATTTATTTGTTATTTGTGATTATTACCCTGTATAGATGAAAAATCTAGTGTAATATATGTAGAATATGGTCACCAAATAAACATTGAACAAAACAGAACACTATAAAATAAAAGTTTATGTTAGGTTAGGTAAGGTTTTTAAATGTCTTCTCTTTGTTGTTCTGTTTTATCATGGAAGATATTAATATGAACCAACCGTTAGGATCGGTATCGTGATGTGTATGATGGTGGTGTCTTCTCCCACCGTCGGCTTCCCCCGTCCCGGCCGTGTTGTGGTCCCCGTTCCGGTCCTGGTCCCGATCCCGGTCCCGGTCGTGTGGTGGGGACGCCGCTGCACTCTCTCGGTCACGATCCACGGAGGAAGAGTCGTCTTTCTTTGGTGCCTCCGTGAAACCTGGGAAATTAAAACATTAGTTAATTACTTTTACGATAGTGGAAAGAGAATGCATACAGCCTTGGCGAACTCCTTTAGAGATTGCTATTTTTTTTCTAAGACAAGAGGTATTAAGATCTCTTATAAGAAATATATCGTTACAGCAGCAAATCTGTACGCTGAAGTAACAATAACTCTTAAATGGTGAACTGTGAATTCCTGACATTTGCACAGCATTATCTATTTCAAAATTTCTAGGTTAATGCATCTTATTTTAAGGTGATAGCGATGTCAGTGGCCTGCATTACTCTACGACCAAAGGTAGGCTGTGGTAGTTTTTTTAAGTTGGGGTATGAATTGTACATTGAATATTTGCTGATTGTTGTAGCCAACCAAATAAATGAGCGTATAAGTTCCTTTGATTAGAAACTCAATGCCTTTTTAAATTTTTCTACATTTTCTTCTTATTGTTCATTTTTCTTAGGGTGGGCACAGCTTTTCAGCCTTTACGAACTGCACGCCACTAAGCGATGTGGTGTACATTTTTACTGTGCAGAATTAACTTTTTTTTATTTTATTAGATAGAAACATTAATATTTAAATCGTCCTTGAGGTGATTTTTTACAAAAAAGGATACAATACAAATCATCCAATTATTATTGCTATCATATTACATTGTTAAGAATAAGTATATTACAATAGTTTCTTATATTCACAGTCCTCCTCACTATGGATTCCTGTTCCGAGGCAGACTGTAGATTGTTGTGTTGGTGTTACTGATACTTACGGCCGTTCTTCCCAACCTTACTGAGCAACGGCTGAGCCGGAATTTTCCCTCAGCACTGTTCAAATGCACAAATTCGCATTTCCCAACGAAATCTCAGTCAAACGTAGGATCACCTTAAGTTATCGAATTCTGTGGATTAGAGTTCTCCTCAGTGAAAGACTAGTTTTAAAAAGTGTCAACAGAGTATCAAATGACAGCGTAAACGTCAAATGTCATAGATATCTATGGTCTCAAACGTCATTCGTTTCGCGATCTATTTTCTGTACCTATTGTATTGACAGTTTTGAACATGGAGAGCGAAAATGAAGATATTTTTAATGTAATACCAATAGCGGGTATGGACAGAGTATATGAAGACAGTGACGATGGAGATATTATTGACATAATTCAAATAGTGGAATGGGCGGAAGTAATTTCGTAATAGTAATATCGGGCTACACAGGCGGCGACAGGGTGTAGATGTCGATTACGTCGAAATGTTAAATGAAAAAGAATTTTTTAACCGTTTTAGAATGTCAAAAACATGTTTCTTATATGTTTCATGTCGATTTCGTGTTAAGACTGATTGGAAATTGAAAGATCGCACAGAAGACAAACGTCAACAATGTTTACTTCCGTTTTCGCGGCATCGGTAATAGTCAAGGTAACACTTTATATTTAACAAATGCGTTTTTAAATATAAAATTATGGTGTTTGTATTACAATATTTAAGACAAATAATATGTATTCATAATAAATAGAAAATTAACTTCGTCTATGTTAATTTAACATTGAAAGTGTTTACTTTGATGTCATTTTATTGAATATGAACGTGTGGGGGTACAATTATATTTTCCATAGAAGTGGGCGAGTACTTCATAGACAATTTAGGAAGTTCAAAGATGAAAAATGTTTGGAGACAGTCAAATAGCGCTAATACTTAACAAAACACTTGGCTGATCGGCAGCTCAGTTGATCATTCGAAAAGTTGGAGAAAACGGCCGTTTGTGTCTTCATGATTTCCTTATCTTCATGTTTACTTGGTCATATTTTGATGTTGTTTTTTAAATTTATCTCCATGATATTTTTAATATCAGTTGGAAGGGCATTAAACAATGTTGTAACATGGAATTTGTTGTTTTTCTGGCCAAATGTTGTATTTAAGCTTTGATTGCTTGGTAGATTTGAAATTTTTGTCCTTGTGGTGTTAGTATATTGGTCAGTAAGGAATTCACTTTGAAAAATATTGTCATTACATATCCAGAACAGAGACACTTTTTTAAGATTTCATCTTCTACTCCGGAATAGAATGGTAAAACTGTGTGGGAAGGTAGTTTTTCCGCAGCTGGAGTGTTTTTAAAACTTCAACCTCCCATGTGTAGACATCTATCAAAGATGAAAAGACACAATGTTTACCATAATGAATGGTGTTAAGATCGACGCAGTTGATGTGAAATTCAAATGTAATAATCATGATATTGTTACCTTCTCTTCCGTCTTCTTTGGGTTTGCTAGTAATTTCGTCAGTGATCTCCGACTCCACGAGGACGTCTTCCGTCACCAGTGGAACCACCACCTCCGGCGGGGGAGCCTTCTGCGAGGGTTTCCCGGCCATCTCGGGGGAATGTCCATCATTCTTAACCTGAATTAAAAAAAAAAATTGTCAAATTGGATACATTTTTTTAAATATTAACTCCACAAGGGAGGTTTCTTTCAACACCTTTGTCATGTTCTGGGATGCTGAGTGGAGAGTCAAAAAGTATAAAAGGTAGCTGACAATACTGTCACAATCTCCATACTTAAGTAAAACTGGAAGGTGGAGGGAATATATTCAATATATTTTGTCCATGCCAGGAATTCCTCGATCTGCCCAAGGTTGTAAATCTTGGAGTGATGGATTGAATATGTCAAAAAATTTAACGTATCGATGTCACTCGAATCCTTCCAACCACGAATAAACTCAACAGAGTACCGCTATCCAAAGGGCTGGCCGCTGGCTGTCGCAGCCCGTAGCATTTGAGTTACCGTAGTGCCTACTTCATTTGCTCCTAGAGTATTTTAACATTAAAAAATCCAATTTACGTGAATATTAATAATGATAAAACCGATGTTAGGTTACGACATTGCGATTTCTATCTTTTCCAGAACGACATGTCCAGTCATGTACATACTCGTATACCTCGACGGGTATAATAATATTCTGATATATAGTTCTTTCTTACCTTGATAATTCCCGGCCTCAAATCCGGTGGCATCGTGATGTGCGGCCTGAACGTGGGCGGCGCCAGATGATGGGCACCACCACCGCCCGCAGCCGACGGCCGGCCACCATTGCCGCCGTTACCACCACTATTTCCACCGGTGTTGCCGCCATTGCTGCCGCCGGCTAGCGAGGTGCTCGGCACCGTGGAGCGCCAAACCGAGGGCTGGGAGGTGATGAGCCACTGGGGCGATGGGCGGAAGGTGCTGCTCGTGGTAGCGGCTAAAAGAAAAAGACAATTGATTAAATTGCTTTTATGGCTCATAATAATAATATCTACCTCCCTGTAATGTATCTATATTTTGTGAAAAAATCTGTGTTTCTAATAATATTAAAATAAGTAGGTAAATACTTATTCAGTTAATAAAAAACTGCCAAACAACTCGGTCTTGACACACACTCTTTACTTCATTCGCATTCATACATCGTCTCATGCATACTCTTCTGTTATTCTGACTCTTGACATGGCTTGGACTCAAGTATTTGGTTCACTTGATTGTACCATCTCTTTCTCGGGCGTCCTTTCTTCACTCATCCGTTCTAAATGCCCAAACCATCTAAGCATCCCTTTCATAATCTTATCATTGCGCTCAAATCAGCCTTGCATTCTTCGATAAATAAAACGATAGTAAATGGATAAAATTCATTGCTAAAAATAAAATATGCATATTAACATTTCTGTTTTTAATTCTGTCAATTCGTACTGCTGAATAAAATTTATATTAAATCACAGTATCCCACCCCTGATATCCCAAAAATTGTACGCAGTTTAAGAAAAATTTGTACCAGTCTGAAGATGGCTGTGATAGGCTGAAATCGGTCAGGTCAAAAAAAAAAAAAAAGTGGAAAAAGTTTTAGTTATTTAAAAATAATCATTAAAATATATTAAACAGTAATGTGAACTTGCCCGGTATGCATTTAAAAATAATCATAAAAATATATTAAACAGTAATGTGAACTTGCCTGGTATGCATTTAAAAATAATCATTAAAATATATTAAACAGTAATGTGAACTTGCCTGGTATGCACGTGTAATGAGCCTCAAGGTATTTCAGGGTGTTGGGACACGGGTCCCCGAACATGCTGGTACTCGCAAGGATGCTGCAGTTCTGATTCATGCTGCATCTGGAATAAGATAAACAAATAATAATTAATAAATAAATAATAAAATAAATATTTATCTCTTGAACATATTTTCATATTAAGGCCATCCCACATGCTAAAATTCCAACGAAATCACGCGCTCCTTACGCAGGTGACAAGGTCGAAATTCCCGCTGAACATCGGCCGCATGTTCTGATTTACGCAAAAAAAACGTCACCAAAAAGGCGTGTTTTATTTTAATTTGTAAAGCTCAGGCATAAATATTAAAATGTTTTACAGACATATTCTAAAAAACTTAATTTGCCACAATGAACAAATACGACAATATCGGAAAAGGGGTTCGTGAGTAGGAAATTTTTTTTACATCTGATACTTTATTTTTTTCTAGGATTATAAGAAGACACATCAAAAAATTGGACGGTTATAGAGTATTTAATTAAATGATCTATAATATTTCCAGGCCATCAAATTCTCAAACCGAAAACACACGATTTTGCACTACTTCCCATTGCATCGCCTTAATATTAATATCAAAAATAATTTATTTTTCATTTCTAATATAAATTTGTTATTAAATGTTTCGTAATAATTTTTTATTAACATTTTTAATTAATTATTACCTACTTTAAATATATATTTTTTTAATGTTGATAATATGTCTATTCTTACATTATCGTGTTCTATGTTTATCATTCGTCCATACTTGACATTATTATTTTTTTAGTATTCTGTATATTCCTAATGAGGAAAGAAAGCATCGCTTTAGAAACATGACATTTTTTTTATTCCATTTTTATTTAATATAAATACATATAGAATATTTAATAGTACAGATATAATAGCTAATTACAAAAAAGTATAAATTTATTTAACAAAAACTCAATAGAGAAAGATTTGTCGTGTTTGAGTTGCGGAGCACCGCCATCTAGCGACAGTAGTGAATAAATAAAAGTAATATAAATAAAAGTACATCAAGAATGTTGCACAATGTTTGTGAAATTTCGAAAGACCCTTTCGATCATGTATATATTAATAAAGTGGTGATTACAAAGTAATTTTTAATTAATTTATAAATAATAATTAATTACAGGTTATATTTTAGAAATAAAAGTTAAAATAAAAGACCAAGATATAAAAAAAAAAAAATTATTCAAATAATTTATCATTATGAAGTCCACAGTAGAATGTTAATTTGGAATTAACATAATGTGATTAAAAAAAAACTATTGCGGTTGTTCAAATAAAGCAATACTCTTTAGCGACACTGTACAAAATGTACCGAGTAAATAAAATCGTTTAAAATTCCAGTATAAAAATAAAAACACTACAAACACATTTATCAACATTTTTAGACGGCGCTCTTTCAAAGAGAGCAATTATTTTTGAGTCACACTGTGCCAAAGTACTAAGTAAATAAAATCGTTAAAAAAATTGTCACATTTACAAAGTTAACTACAAAAATGCAACCGTATAATGAAGACACCAAACATTTCCCCCGATGAGATTGTTTACTGAAGAAATTTCACTTAACCCGTTCAGTGCCGCTCGCAGAGTCGCTTGAAAGAACAGAGTGTGCCAAGATAAAACAAACAAAATAAAAATAATGTTAAAAAAAACGTTTAAAAAGCACTGCTTGAAGATTGTAACGTAACGCGCTCTATCTATTTAAGTGGTTTCTAGCAGTATATTAGTTTGTGACATTGATGAAAGAGCTATATAATAAAACAAATAATATTTTATTTATTTTTAATAACTTATTGAAGTTTATATACCCCATTGTAATATTTAATCATTGAAGAAGATAATATTAAGATATCCTAAATGAAACACGAAACTGAAAAAACCACAGAAAATAAGAAGGTATCAGTCGCATCTGGGACTCGAACCCAGGACCTCTGTCTTTCCGGGACAACCGGATTATATTATACTTATTGAACTTCCCCTTCTCCTTCCCCTCTCCAATACCTTCAGCCTCACAACATTCCCCAATTGGGAATGCCATAGTCTCACTGGCTCCAGACGGTTGGGAGCAGTGACTCTTGTGCGGTATTCATATAAAAAAAAATATATACATATATATAAGTCTTAGTTATAAGTGGCTAGTTAAAATTTTAGTTGTTAGCCATTTCCCCACCTTCCTCTTCCTTTCTCCTTACCCTTCCCAATACCTTCAGCCTCACAACATTCCCGAATTGGGGATGCCATAGTCTCACTGGGCTTCAGACGGAGCACTTGGGACTCTTGTGGGGTATTCATATAAAAAAGTAATAAATCTTAACTGCAAGTTGTTAGATATGATATTAGTCTAAGTGATGAGTTATTGTTCAGAAAATTAAATTGTAAAGCTCCCTTGAGATGATTTTCCCACGAAAACGGCGCTATACAAGTGATACATTTATTATTATTATCAGCTATGGCGCTTTGAAATGTTTTGTTTTACTCTAAAAACAATAGAAAATACTCTATTTTTGGTTTCAAACTATTGTTTTATATTTTAAAAAAATGAAACATTTAAAATTAATCTAGCTGCTCTTGTTATTTTTCTTATGTTCCATGAGTTATTATGAAAATGACATTTCGAGCTGCAAATATTTCAATGCCAATCGAACAGACTAGATTTTTCACTTTATAGTTTAGATTGCAATGCGGCATTTCAAAGGTCGCCATCTTGATTTTAATTAAATTTGACAATATTTATTTATGAACATATGTTATCGGCTGACGTATTGCCCATCTCACTAGGTGTGAAACGTCTGTGTTAAGATGGCAATTTACAGGGGTGGTTGTTAATATGGAATTTATTTATATATTTGTTATTCTGGAATTAAGAAAATGTATAGATATTTAGATTACAAATAGATTAATAGATTACAATTTAATAATTATTATCAACGTTTTGCTGTATCCCCAGATACATAATCGTATGAATGTTCTAACTAGGGGATGCAGCAAATTCTAGTCCCTTCTGCTTCGTTTGCAGTCTAGGAGAAAATACAACGAAATCTAGAGCCACATGGAACTTTAGAGGTGTTCCGAAACTTTAATCGATTTTTTTTTTAAATTTTATTTTATCAAAATTTTTGAACATTAGCTGGCTATCTTTTGGAATTCTCTTTAATGGACCTTACATAAATGTACGAATTTCATATACAGTGGAGGTAAGCAGAGACAATTAAACAACACAAATCAATCTTCTATCAATAAAAATAACTTGCCTAAAATTGAAACAATAACGTGAATTGTAACAACAAGATGTGAAAAGCAAAGAATCAACCCCAAACAAACTTCGCTTCAACTAACATATCTCGTCATTACCTACCTATCTTGAAATTCCATAATATTTTTACTATACAATCAACCTTTGAGAATTTGACGACCTCCGTGGTCGAGGGGTAAGGCTCTCGACTACAAATCCGAAGGTCGCGGGTTCAAATCCGGGGATACGCAAATACATTTTATTTAATTAATTTGTGCTGTTTCACAATTAATTCATTTTAAAAATAATATGTAGTATACGAGTATTTGAGTACGTTCCAGAGTGGAAGATACTCTCAGTATCGCTCTGGTGAAAGACCACCATTCAGAATTGAAACGTTGCTTGAAATGGTTTTTAGCCGTGTTTGGTGACCAGATCTGAATAGCAAGGCATTTCCCCACCTTCCTCTTTCCCTTCTCCACCCCCTCCACAATACCTTCAGCCTCACATTGCCCAGTTGGGGATGCCATAGTCTCACCGGCTCCAGAAGGTTGGGAGCATTTGGGACTCTTGTCCGGTATTCATATAAAAAAAATTAAAAAAAACCTTCTGTTATAGTTTCATAAAGCAGCCATAAACGCTATAGATATTTCAAAGCTCTACAGTTCATGATTGAAAAAACGATTCAAGCTGAAAAAGTTTATTTGGTCTAGAAATTACATTTTCTGAAAAAGCTGTGCAAATTTCATGAAGACAGAACTCATCGCTCGAGAGTTTTTTCTGCTGTATAAGGTAATGTAATTTTTTTAAATTTATTTACCTAACACATATTATTTATTATATGCATTTAAAAGCAGTAGAATGTTTTGTTCTACTTAGAACGGGTCTCTTGCGGCATCAAAATTTTAAATAAAATGAACATCTCATGAAGTAATGCTTGAACTCGCATATAAATAATTGAAAACTCTGACACTCGGGGGGTTAAAGACCAGGAACTGAAGAGGTTAAGTGCCGGCACGCCCGGGGCTGCAGAGGTCAGGTTAGGTTGGACAGATCAAGTCGAGAGAAGGAACGGTTAACGTTTTAATCTGTTCCAAACATCGCGTCACGTAATCCGCGCATACTATGTGCTGCGCGACCAGCGACCACGTACGAGAATCGAGAAAAATGCCAAAGAAGTTAGTGGACTTTTACGCTGAAGTATCAAAACATGGCAACTTAATCGTATTTTTTTTAAATATTGGGTACATCAGTAATGAAACAAAACAGAAAGAAGCTGGATTTCCGTAACGTCAATTATGCGTTGTCATTTTTTTTATTTTTTATATGAATACCGCACAAGAGTCACAACTGCTCCCAACCGTCTGGAGCCAGTGAGACTATGGCATTCCCAATTGGGGAATGTTGTGAGGCTGAAAGTATTGGGGAGGGGAAGGTGAAGGGGAAGAGGAAGGTGGGAAATACCTGGCTATTCAGATCTGGTCACCAAACACGGTTAAAAGCCATTTCAAGTAACGTTTCAATTCTGAATGGTGGTCTTTCACCAGGGCGATACTGAGAGTATCTTCCACTCTGGAACGTGCGCAAATATACTATATATTATTTTTAATTAATTAATTGTGAAACAGCACAATTTAATTAAATAAAATTTACTTACGCACGCCGGGATTTGAACCCGCGACCTTCGGATTCGTAGTCGAGAGCCTTACCCCTCGACCATGAAGGCCGTTATAACACATATATGACAAAATTGTGTGCTAAAACCACGAACGACCGTACCTTTTCTTAAAGAAAGACCGGTTTCAATTACCTAACAATATTTGAAAAGCTCCTACTATTTTTTTTATGTGACAGCTCATAAGAGCGCCCCTATATGTACAGAGCACGTACAGGGTAACTATATCGCTACCCGGTTGGGCAACTACCACCATTATAATCGAAAAATATTGCTTGTGCAATGATGAATGACTTAGCAGATAAATTGAACCAACGACGCCTGGGTGGGAATCCAACGCATTTGTCAACTCAGCTACTAACGGCCGTATTGCGTACGAGGGATCCGAAAACAGAGAGTATTAAAAGGATTAAATCTGGCACAGAATAAATTACTACCAGATAGTAACTTGACAAACATAAACCTCTCAATTCAAGCTTAGCCAAAGAAAAACGACTGATATACCAGCACTGTTTTCACATTATTTGCCTGTGTGTCAAGCTAGGATAAGATTACACAAGAGGCAAAAGCGCAACGGGTCAGGTGTCACATCGGTTTGCTTGTGTAACTCTGCCTTATCGTATCACCGCTAATATCACAGACTGTTTTCAGGGCTGGTATCAGCATAGGTTCTAATAGAACATACTCGTACATAGATTTAAATAATGGAACGAACATTCAAATATTGGAACATAGAAAACAAATAAAGCAAGGGAATGCCAAAAAATTTTTAAAATTTTTCAAGGATGAGACCGATTATTTTTTTCTTTTCAAAAAGAAAGACAAACATTCCCAGTAATCATTCACAATAATCTGACAATATTTTCATTCCTCTTACTACCACCATTATAAGCGGAAAATATTACTTGCGCAATGATGGACGACTTAGCTAAGAGAGGATTGAACCCGCGACGCCTAGGTGGAACTTTGAACAGGTATTAAAAAAAAAATTATGTGAGTGCCGCTCAAGAGTCCCAGCTGCTCACAACCATCTGGAGCCAGTGAGACTATGGCATATGTCTAATTTGGGTCTGTTGTGAGGCTGAAGGGTATGGGATGGAAGGGGATAGGAGAGAGGAAGGTGGGGAAGTATCTGACTATTTAGTTATGATCACCAAACACGGCTAAAGCCAGTTCAAGCAACGTATCGATTATGAATAGTGGTATTTCACCAGGGCGACACTGAAAGTATCTACTACTCTGGAAAGTGCCGCAAATATACTATACTCGTATAATATAAGAAATTAAGAAATTGTGAAATTAACAAATTAGCCTTGCTACACTACACTTGCGCCCACTGGGATTTAAACCCGCGTCCTCCGGATTCACAGCAGAGGATCGTAACAACTCAACCACGGAGGCCGTCGACCAATTAACCGATATTTAGTTATATGATCCAATCACGCAAGAAAGTAATGCAAGTTCGTACTCAATGACAACGTTCGAAGTGCGCACTGATCGCAGTTGTTTTCTGTCATGCTTTAGATTTAAAAATATAATTATGAAAATCAACACAAGTACATCTTTTTAGTATCACCTGTGACTGTACTGCGAATTTTTTTTTTTTTTAAATTACATGCAAATGCAGTAGATCCTGCCCCAAGGTCATTGCACCGTTGCACCGTTGTTTGCTATGAATTATGGCGCATCTAGAAGCATCCCTGAAGTGCGGCCCTACCTCTCTCTGAGAGCTGCAACGGCTATTAGATGCACACGTGTCTAGTATAGGTAGTGCATCTACCGTCTTATATGCACTTTCTAAATGCATGTGAGGTGGTTTCTGCCTGTCCATGTATTATAATATTAAGTAAATACCTACAGGGGACAGTATTAAATGGTTTCATATAAGTAATACGTAAGAAGGAAGTCTTAGAAATTATGAAATTACCTGTTTTCACTGCTCGCAAGTTACATTGATGAAATAATATGATATTTTATGCGAGCACCGCAGAACAGTTTCAACTGATTATGCCATCAGAGAGGCTGTGATGATGGTGGATGTTGGGAGGGGAAGGAAATTGGAAACACAGAACAATCAACACTAAAAATAAAATTAAAAAAGTGCCTTCCATGTAAATTTAAAGTAAATCTAATTTAATTGTGCTATTATTAAGTTCTGCAAGTGTAGTATTAAGTTCTGCAAGTGTAGTATTAAGTTCTGCAAGTGTAGTATTAAGTTCTGCAAGTGTAGTATTAAGTTCTGCAAGTGTAGTATTAAGTTCTGCAAGTGTAGTATTAAGTTCTGCAAGTGTAGTATTAAGTTCTGCAAGTGTAGTATTAAGTTCTGCAAGTGTAGTATTTATTATTGTGACAACGGAAGGTAAGTACAAGAAGGCTATACTATCATATATTTTTAATCAATATTAATTTAACCCATGTCTACTTACGAGTATATGTTTTATATGTACGCATATCTCTTACTTTTAAATCCATCATGAACTTTTATTCTGTATATACTTTCTGACGTCATTTAACGATCTAATGCCACATTTTGTTTATCTGATTTGATTGCTTTTCTTATACCTGGTAGGACAGTTACAGTACCTACCATTTTATTGTGACAATTCAACTTCAACGTCGCAATATTATACTCCTATGCGACGGATTCAACATCTGGGGAACAAATACTTCGACGTTGTTGATATATTTGGTACATGCATTAGTACGGTTTTATCCATCGAATAGAGCTAGGTTATTTGAAACTATTCAATTTTAAATTATTAATCATTTTTAATGAGATTTAAAAACCGCTTTTTAATATTTAATCATTGCAGAAACTAATATTAACATAACCTTTATATTCTTTAGACTATTGTAAAAAGTCTTATATAAATAAAAATCGGATATTAATCCGAGACACTGTCTAGTTTGCAATTGTGTTCCTTAGGAACTTTGTAATCATTAAAAGATAGCTGCCAATAATATGGGATTAAAAATGGAGAATTATATTTACAAATCTTGAATTTAAGATATGACATCGATGAAGATGTCATTAATTGAACTGGTCTCATTACCTAAGTTGGTTAAGCGGTGGCCCGGATAGGCAGAGGTCCTGGGTTCGAGTCCCAGATGCGACTGAAATCTTTTTATTTTCTGTTGTTTTTTTCGTTGTTATGTTTCATTTGGGTTATGTTAATATTATTTTCTACAATGATTAAATATTTGAAACTATTTAACTCTGGATAGTGTCAAATTATGTTGTTTCTTTTTATATTGTAATACATAATATGTACCTTTTCAATATTATTTGTAAAAATGTCCATGTAATGGGCGTAAATAAAAAAATGGAAAAAAAATGAGGATGGCCTTAAAAAATAACCAGGGGTCTTTTTTTATATGAATACCGCACAGGAGTCCCAAACTGCTCCCAACCGTCCGGAGCCAGTGAGACTATGGCATTCCCAATTGGGGAATGTTGTGAAGCTGAAGGTATTGGGGGGGGGGAAGGAGAAGGGGAGAGGAAGGTTGGGAAAAAGGGAAATACCGGGCTATTCAGATCCGATCACTAAACACGGCTAAAAGCCATTTCAAGCAACGTCTCAATTCTGAATGGTGGTCTTTCACCAGGGCGATACTGATAGTATCCTCCACTCTGTATATATATTATCTACACAATAATAATTTAATACAAATTGCTTCATTTGTGCCGCAATAAAATAATATTAGTGTATTACGCATTTCCAAGTTCATTGGTGATTAAATTCAATGACCAAGTAACAGCTATCTTCGTTCCTGTGTTAATCTCCGGTTAAATACAATTTCAAGTATGCAGTCACATCAGTTAACGAGGAGATTATCGTTCTTGTAAAGAGATTTCTGTTCTTGTAGGTAAACTTAAAGTGTGATTGACACCGGTTTCAATCGTTAGGCAAGGCCATAAAGTGCATGGGCCATTAAAAGTTGAACTGTTATGTTCCTCACAACTTCTGCGTTCCGGATAATGAGGGTAGAACTAGCGCCGAAATGTATTTTTGTGAAAAAACTTTTATTTTTGTTCACATGTAATGGCGTGAGACTGTCGACAGAAAACTCCAGGTATATCGATAAGATACGAATGAGCCACCGCAGCCAGGAGTATTGGTGTCCCGGTCCGACCGGTACACTAGGAGGCACGGATGGGAAGGAGGTTGGAGCTGAATCGGTTGGTATACATTTTTTTTTAATGTTGGTATCGCATAAGTACAGCCAAGCTGCTCCCAATCTATAGCATCCCAAATGCTGATGCTGAGAGGCTGAAGGTAGTGTGGGGAGGGAAAGGAGATGAGGAAGAGGAAAGTGGGGAAGTATCTGGTTATTCAGATCTGGTCACCAAACACGGCTGAAACCATTCCAAGCAACGTTTCTATTCTGAATGGTGGTATTTCACCAGGGCTATACTGAACGTATCTACCACTCTGAAATGTGCCACAAATATACTATAGAGTGGAAGATACTCTCAGTATCGCCCTGGTGAAAGACCACCATTCAGAATTGAAACGTTGCTTGAAATGGCTTTTAGCCGTGTTTGGTGACCAGATCTGAATAGCCAGGTATTTCCCCTTTTCCCTACCTTCCTCTTCCCCTTCTCCTTCCCCTCCCCAATACCTTCAGCCTCACAACATTCCCCAATTGGGAATGCCATAGTCTCACTGGCTCCAAACGGCTGGGAGCAGTTTGGGACTCTTGTG
>JAHDVE020009723.1:0-33871 GCA_022606495.2 Halesus radiatus | reverse complement strand
CAATGGTTATTCATCTCTGCATTTCCCATTGTTTCGTTTAAAGTTCACGACCTCTTCTCGTCCTGTTCGACCGCTAGTGAAATGTTTATATTATAGGCCGTTGATCTGAACCCTTTCGATTCACATAAATAATTAATATTTCCTTTGTCCTGTCACCACTAATTGTTGTTTATGTAGAACGCTCGTTTGATTGGTAACTTTTCGTTGATTTCACCCAATCCTGTGATGTTTATTTATAAGAGGGAACACCTTCTTCTCACTGCCATCTCGTGGTTTTATGTTGCAACGAGTTTTATGAATCAAAATTATTGGATTATAATTCACTGTAATCAAACTCTCCACAAGTCGATAGATGTCGCTCCCTTAAGCTTTTCTAGCATGAAAGTTATGCATATAAAAAAAAAATATTTTCCAGGGTTCTATTAAAAGAAAGGATGATGGTTAGACCATTACAGCCCCCCTCTTGTTGCGGTTATAGTGGATAACCTATTCCTAAGGTTAGCAACTAAAATTGGAACAATCTCTAGGGAAAATTCCTCCCCCCTCCTTTTATAATCCGTTTTCATCTCCCAACCTCCGTAGCAAATAAATATGACTAAACTATCCTTAATTGATAAGCTACTGTAAGTCGGTACAGTTTCATATTCCACAGAATATCTCCCCCCTCAGAGCATAGTTACATAACGTCTGCAAAGATTTTCCGCTATTCATGTCTGTCCATCGTAAGAAAATTGATCGAAACGCTCCCTAACACTGTTTCAGCATTTTATTTATTTGTGAAAATAAATAAATTCCCAGTCATTTTTCTCCTGTCTTTCATTATTAACTGCGTCAGCACAACCTTTAAAATAAGTTTATTTCCATTTTTTTTTTCAATTTTCTTTTCCGCGTGATTCTTAAAGCCCACACCCATTATCGGTATGTAAGATGGAAAGTCCTTTCTCTGAAGCTTTATCAAAACTAATTTTTTTTTTTGAAAAAATGATCACGCCCCAAGCACGCGTGATAAGATGACCCCCTTCCAATGTGACGTAGGTCCCTCATTTTATGGTTTATTAAAAGGATTGTGTTGATTCCGCGGGTTTTTTTTTTTTTTTCATTTTTTTTTTTTTTCAAAACCTTTATCAAAGAATGTTATTTCTACTCCTCAGTCTTAACTTCTTCCTTCATATCCTTATTCACTGGCTCAACCGTTGAGTTTAATGTTTCGATTGTATCCACACTATTCTCCGCCGGCTCCATGCGTCCGGATGTACGCGACCTTTTGAAAATTTCTCGCAAATTTTCGTCGGGAGTTTTCGTTTCTATGACCTTTGATTCAGGCTTGGTTGCTTTCCGTTTTAAGGTCCGTCTCCTCACCTTCTCCTCTGGTGTTATTTTCTTATCCATTGTAAGAGGCGTTTTTTTTTTTTTTTCCAAACTTATGTTATTATCTAATCTTGTTTCCTTGTTACAATCTAATGGTAAAACTATGTTCCCTTGCTTTTAAATTTAATCCTTAAATTCCTAAATCTTAATTTGCATAATCGTAAAATTAAAATTTTTTTTTTTTTTTTTGAAAAAATGTTCCTATTGATACTGAAATTATAAATTACAATCTATTAACTTTTTCCATTATTTATTTATTTTATTTAAAATTTTAAGTTTTATAAGTTTTTCAAGTTTTTATTTTTTTATTTTATTATTTTTTTTTTATTTTTATTTAATTATTTATATTTTTATTTATTTATTTTATTTATTTTCAAAGCAATCAGACGGTTTTATTATTATCAATCACTTTTGCACTTATCACTTGCACTATCACATATTTTTATTTATTTATTTTATTTTTTGCACTGCTATTAATTCGCAAAATATTTTCAATTCGTCAGTGTAATTTTATGTTCGCATCGTTTCCTATTCTCCAAAACCAGCTTCGTCAAATTACCACCCGTATTTGTTTACGTAACACAGTGACCTATATTCGTCTTCATTCAATGTAATAAAAAATATGAATGATGGGCCTACCTGACCTAGTTTTTTATGAGAGTTGCATTCCATAAGGTTCAACGTATCGACTATTTACATCATTAAAATTCCTGACCTATATTTTCGTTCATTCATTGTAATAAAAAAATGTGATTGATGGCCTACTTTTTATGAGACTTGCATTCTTCTAAGGGTTCAATGCCACGGTTGTTTATATAAACGAGATTCCTGATCTATATTTTTGTTTCTCAAGTACCATAAATCAATCACGCTCGCCTATCAGTAAATTCCTTAATTCGATAAACAATGACAATGGCTTCAGCCCGTTCGTTGGTTTTTTCAAATATGAACATTTCATATAATATGTAAATATCACGGCATGAAATGTTCATATAATTTAATTATACATTTCGAGTGTGATATAACGAAGGAACCCTGTATAATTTCGAGTATCTTTTGTTTGTTTATCGCTTTGCCTCGCTGGTGAAGTGTTTGTTTGTTAAATTATCAATATAATGGATTTTTTTCTGTACGATAATCTTATTCTGTCTCTGAGGATTTGTCTATTTTCTGTGAATAGAACACTTAAACGATTTTCTGTTAAATGTGACTTTCTTCGATGCGTCTGTCTACTTTAAATGGTACAATAACGTTCGTGGATTGAATATTCTCTCCGGTTCTTTGTATTGTGAATCATTTCAATTATAATTCCTAAATCTCTGTGTCTAAACATTTCTAGTTCTTATAGAAGGTTGACTAACATCAAATTTTAGTAAATTTTATTAGTTTTCTAATTCTTTTGTATTGTTAACTGCTTCGCTAGTAATTCGTAACTACTTTTGTCTGAACGTTTCTAGTTTTTTTTATTTGTATTTTTAATTGAGGGTTGGCTAACATCAAATTTAGTTAGGTATTTCTAATTCTAATTATTTTGAATACGTTATCTGTCAACAAATACGAAAATATACCTATCTTGTATTACTACAAGCTCCTGGTCACACGGCGCCAGCTGAGATGGCTCCCCCCCCCACTAGGCTTTAAAGATGTGATGGCCCGTCCTTCCTTCGTTTATGATTTAATTTAGCAATAGACTTTCGTTCGCGCCACCGATTTAAGATGACTCCTCTACTGCTGCCTTAAATTTTCCTAACTAATGTGATTGGAAAACTCTTTGTAGTTTTCCTTTCAATTTGAGGTTTTTCTCCTCCTTGGCCAGCGTGTAACGTCCAGCCCTATGCTAACATTCGAGTGTTTCCGATTTTCATGATTTTCACGGAAATTTTGCACTCCAATGTGGTCAATTTCCCAAGCTTTTCCGGAGTCTACGTTGTGTTGTTTTTTGTTTCAGACTATTGGAAAAACAAGGCCTTATTTGTGGTAACCCCTATTCTGTGTAGCGTAGGCAGACTCTCGCATACCATTGACAGAATTCGTATTCCTAACATTCCTATCTTAGACTTTAATGTTCTGAACTCTCTATTATTATCCTACTATACAATCTACGTTAATTTCCTATAGGAAGACTAGCATTTTCCTAACTTTACCTCTAAATTTTCTATTTTTCTTCTATCGTGAGTTTTAATGGGAAAACTTAGCTTCTGGGCTATACTAATTGCACTATTCCTGATCTATATAATACGACGTAGTTTCGATTTTAAATTTGGTATACATAAATGTAATGATCACAGCATTATCGCCTTTCCTCATCGTACTAAGTGTTATTCTACATGGGTTAGTTTCAATGAATTTCATGGTTAAAAGGTACAGTTTTACTTGTTTTGGCGCTATCTCCATCCTCTCCTAAATTTGGGAAAATTACATGATTAGGTTTTAGTTTTCACAGCTTTTGTTATGACGAGAGATCGAATACGGTTTGTTTTGCTGCAATTCGTCAATATGTTCGAACGGGTGTGGAGCGCCTTTGAATTGAAGCTTTCTATGAAAATGGCGCTATAAAAATATTTATGTACGCAAACTACAAATACGTGATTTCTAAAAGATGATAGTCCACCGCAAAAGATGATAGTTATTTTTCAATTAAATGTCGACGTTTGTTAAAGTACTTATTCTTCGTAAGATGTACTGAAATTCGAATATATATACATACTTATACGTATCTACATACTTCGATAAAAGGAGGGTGTGGTTTGGAATGTTGACCTAGTTTTAATAACAGTCGAGGAAGTGTGTCATTGAGATATGCGACAGTTATTAAGTGTCAGAGACCTCCGTCAGGAAGCATAACAATTAGGATTCATTGGTTTGTTTTAGAATGATAACGATCTTTGAATTAATAAAAATCGTTTGGGTTGTTGGTAATTTTAGTAACGTTAGTTTTGAATTTATATGTTAGGAAAAGGTATATATTAATAAAATAAATTGTTTTTATAGGAGATATACATAAATATAATAATTGGTTTTATATATATATACATATTAAACATTGTATATAAATAAACATAAAATAAATAACGACCATATAGATTTGATAGATACATTATACACTTTCTTTATATATATACCTATACACACATACATACTCTTAGTAAAGGCCAAGTCTTTAGCCGAAGTTATTTCACTACACAGTGAAATACCTATAAAAGATGTTCTGAAGTTGTTGACTATGAATTAACTCGATAAAGACAATTATACAGGTAGGTATCTGCCGGAAATTTTTATAAATACTTAAATGTATTTATGGAAAAAAATAGGTATTTTTGAATATTTAAAAGTCAAGTGCTGGTAATGAGTGTGACAATTGAATTATCTATAGTACTAGTTTAATTATAATTCAATGCGAAAGGAAAGATTTATCGTAAAATATCTCATGAAGGAAGATGTACCCGCTGGGTATCATAAAATGTACTTGAACACAAATATTTGATTAGAACGGCTTTGATCAAGTATACAAAACATTCACTCATGATAGATAACGGTCGTATAGTATTGACCTATATATTAAACAGTAAATATAATCATATATATATATACATACATATAATATGTGCGCTTATACATCATTAGAAATATAATTCATATCTCCATCCTCGCCTTCCCCGGGATCCTGAAAACTTGTATATTAATTTGACTCACCTGAATTCCGACAAATTCATAATTTTTCCAGACGGGTTATACACGACAATATGAAGATTCAGAAAATATTGAACTTCCCTGCCTGGAATGTTTAATCTAAGTTAGAAATATTTACTTAATACAATCTAGTGTTTCCTAATTTCAATTCGTGATCTACCGATTTGTACTATTTCTTCAAATTTAATGATCTCTCAATCCGGATATTATTAAACAATATTTAAATTTTTGTTGTTTTATTTTCCTATTTTATTCTTTGTACTCACGTAATTCTCTTTACTAACCATTAATTAAATCCGTAAACCGAACGCTTGGTAATATTTTAGAGCTTTATTATTTTTCTTTGACGAAATTAATCCCACACTAAGTATTAAAAATGAATTATGTGAAACTAAGACTCAGCTGTTTTTAAACTTTCACTAAATTATTTTAAACGCAATTATATTTAATTTTTCTTAAACTCGTAATAAATTCAGTTCAACATAAAATATGAATTAAATCATATTTCATTTAAACAATTTTAATTAATTCACAGAAGCTAATTTTAAAAATCTTTAAACAAATAACTTTATTAATTTTAGAAATTTTCAATATTTATTAAATTATTATTATTATCACATTGCTCTAACAGTTTTGAGAAAATTAGATCAACAAGAGAATTTATTTTAATACAATATTAATTCGAACACAAAACACTTTATTTACTGGGTCACTTTTTTTATATCACTTCACTTAAATATAATGAATTTTAGAAGACTTCGATTCAAACACTTTATTTATAAACACTTTCGATTATTATAATTTCACTTAAAACCACCAATTTTAATTAATTCACAGAAGTAATTTTTAGTATCAACTTAATTATAATGAATTTTAACTTCAATATTTTTCAAACTATTATTGAATTAAATCAAACTATTGTTGAATCAATCCAACAACTATTTAAAAGAATTTATTTAAAACTTTATTTAATTGTAAGAAACAAATCAAATGAAACTTCCTAAGTCCAAAAACAAAACAATTACTTAATATCGGTCAGCACGTAATTTAATTATTTCCTCGCCCGGCGTACTTCGCGACTAATCCCGTATTCCCTCATTACATTGCCTTATATACCTAGCTTAGAATCAAAAGGATTTAACTCCATTCCATACCTACATTAAATTATGTTCTCTATTAACTCGTAAACCTATATGTAAGTAATACTAATTTCGACTGTAATTCTCCAATGTAAATATTTAGATAAAATCTGGCCCGCCTCTGAATCCATCACTTTTCCTCACTCCGGCCAGGATCGAATTTAGTTCATTCCTCTAGATCGCCCTGCTGTTCCTTATTATAGAATTGGAAATTTCGATTCATGTTTTTTTTTCTGAAAATATTATCTATCGCTTATTCTTTGGTCGCCTATGAACTCGGGTATCTCGTAATTATAGCCACTATGTCATTATTGAATTTTATTTAAAGAAGCGCCTTCTTCACATCGTTCAATTTTAGAATTTCCCTTAGTCCCTGGTTGTCTTTATACGCGATATCTTTTTATTTATGAATTTTCCGATGGTAACATGGTTTTTCTCTGATCTAACATGTGAATATTCGATTAACGCATCTTTTCGTGCAATTCTCAATTGATCCTAATATTGGTGTAAACACTTTATAATTTCTTCCCCACCTCACCTGCCTGAGTTAATAAATATACCTTTCCAGAATGATTTTTCAATGTGTTGCACTGCTTCTTCCTGGTCTAGCTGTATTACACCTTTTGCATGTACCTATCGTCTGCTTATACTTTCATCCGGGTCGATTGATATCATCCTTAATTGATTTTTCACTACCTTTAATAATTTTATGTATTAATTTATTGGCGTTTTTACCTGTGATTTACCTACCCCAAACCTGGTAGATATGAGTTCGTTCACTTCTTTCCTGGCCACTCCCCTTTCTCCATTCCACTCTAACTCAATATCACATTAGATTATTGTTTACTATGGGTAATAATCATTACTTTTGTAAAAAACCGATATAAATCAGAGTTTATCGAAAACTCATTATTTTTTATTACTTTTCCTTAAATAAATATTCCTATCTTCCCTGTATATTTTTAATTGTTCGTTTATCTCTTTATTGCCCGAGTTTCATGTTCATCTGATCGCTTGGATAAACAATTCTTGTCGCCTTGTTTACATTAGTCATTGACAACCTCAAAATTTTACCTAAATGTATCGAACTATATTCAAAGTAGTAGTCCATATATCTCAATATTTCTATTGAATTCCTTCAGTTTAAATTTTATAATTGATTGATACATTTTTCATCTACATTTTCATAATATCTGATGTCCCGAATCTACTCAATTAATACCTTTTATCACCTAAAATCAGCCTAGTTTCACTCCCTTGTAATTATCTACGTTCCTGAAATTAGAAAATTGTACTTCTATTTCACATTAGTCTCGCCTAAATCGCCTCTTAAGTTTGCCGAAGTTTCCATACTGTATAATTCTTGTTTCTTCCCTTTTTCATCTGCTGAAGCTATTGTTCTCTGAATTATTTTCTCTAATTCGTTGTTTTTCCGCTTAGCCTTACATGACACGTCTTTCTGTCTAAATTCTAATGCAAACACGCCTTTCCCCGTGCAAGATAAATCATTTCTTTGTAGTTTTTTTATTTGTAATTAACATTTTGCATATTATTTTTACTTTCTACTTCCATTTTCAATGGTTATTCATCTCTGCATTTCCCATTGTTTCCTTTAAAGTTCACGACCTCTTCTCGTCCTGTTCGACCGCTAGTGAAATGTTTATATTATAGGCCGTTGATCTGAACCCTTTCGATTCACATAAATAATTAATATTTCCTTTGTCCTGTCACCACTAATTGTTGTTTATGTAGAACGCTCGTTTGATTGGTAACTTTTCGTTGATTTCACCCAATCCTGTGATGTTTATTTATAAGAGGGAACACCTTCTTCTCACTGCCATCTCGTGGTTTTATGTTGCAACGAGTTTTATGAATCAAAATTATTGGATTATAATTCACTGTAATCAAACTCTCCACAAGTCGATAGATGTCGCTCCCTTAAGCTTTTCTAGCATGAAAGTTATGCATATAAAAAAAAATATTTTCCAGGGTTCTATTAAAAGAAAAGGATGATGGTTAGACCATTACAAGTAGCTTTTTATTTTGTAAAATGTATTGATATAAAGTTAAATGGAATTAATAATATATGCGTATGCACACTGCGATAGACTAAGTTATGTCGTTAAACGCTATTCATAATATTTTTAGAGCTCAATGCTTCTCAACCTTTTCTAATGCAACAATCCTGCCTTCGGCAACACCTTCTCAATATTAACAATGAGTTTGTTTTGTAAACGAAAGCTGTAAGAAAGAGACATTTACTTAGTTGACAAATGAAAAATGCTGAAATAATGAACTTTTCTGCAGTTTGAAGTGGTATTATCTTTCGACGACGTTAATAATCATCAATTACTAACGCTCATGTGGCCTAACCCCTCGCTTAACTGCGATATGCAAAGAGAAAGGCATTTGGTGTCACTTAAAACTATTTTTAACTGCAATATTCGATTATAATATTATTAGATCGCATTACTCTCAGGGGTAATTATGCAAAAAAAAAAAAACAATTTCAAGATTGAAAACTGATTCCATTAATTGCAATATTAATTCTGACAATTTTTTTGCTCGATTGGACGTAATCCAAGGCGGTTATTCATAAGAACCCCAAGACGTCGACACAACACGTCAAGCCGTGATCCCGCACAAACTAATCTCCTACTACATTCGGAACATAAGAATGGTTTAAGAGTGTATATGACTTCTTAAATTCACCTTCTGAGAACACGAATACTTCATTCGGAACGTTACAATGGTTTCAATCCTGAGTGGGTCAGAATGTAACTCTTTAATTTTGAGTAATTGTGTTTTTTTAACATGTGTTCGCTGACTACCTCATACGGTGTGAAATTCACTGAAGGAATGTATGTGTGGAGGGATATTTTGATATTTCGGCCCGCGTCTCGAACGAAGAAAGGCAATTTGGCCCCATAGGAACAAAGGTTGCACATACCTGGGCTATATATGCCTGAGCTATTGAAAAAATCGATTCTCTATAAAAAAAAACTCTAGCGTGAAATCTATTATACAATCTATCACTGTGTGAAAAGTTTATATCAAATGCACTTGCCAATGGACAACGAGTCGGTTCTTTATAATATACCGTTTTTTGTAAGGCGTTTGATAACGTTTGTCATAAAGTTCTGGTTAACAAACTGTCGAAACTTGGGATAAACGGAAACTAACAATCCTGGCTTGAGGATTATTTATCTAATCGAGAGCTAACTGTCTGCTTCAAACATCAAATATCTTACAACTTTAAAGCTACATGTTTATATTTGATGTTTGCAGAAGATATAAAAAATTATCGAATTATTTACAGTATCGATGAATTTTAATCCTTACATTTAAAAATTCAAAAAGTTTTCCAATTCTTGTGTTAAAAACAAACTAACGAAAAACGTAAAAAAAATGTCAAGTTATAAAATATCATGGAAAGAAAAGATGTTCGCATATTCTAAGAATAATTTCCCTTTTTGTTAAAGTTTTTAATCAAGTAGGATCGGGTGTGTGGTGCAAACTCCATCTTCCATGTTATATGAGGTATATTATATAAATAATTTGTACGAGTATATGCAATTTGTTAAAAAAAGGAAAAGAAATAAGAATTTAAATATAAATAGTGATAATAGAAGAAAAAAAACATAGTGGGTTAAATAAATTATCTTCCCACAGGGTCATCGCCGCATCATCATCCACAGCCATTGCTGATTGAGTGTAGAGTTGAGCCACTCGGATGCAGCCACGACAATGTCGTTGGTTGACTTCCGTGTCCTGCCGCAGTGGCTGACTGGCGGAGAAGTAAAGCGGAGAGTGAGTGAACACTCCCTTCAGTGAACACCATGGAGGCACTGCAGAACCTTGAAAGATGCAGAAGTTACCTGTATGCATTTTTGTAGTACACCTTTAGTTTGTCACGTAGTTTTCATTGTTAAATACAAAAACTGTATTTCAATATTCTTAAATAAAATTTCAATAACTTCAAAGTATTGAAAAGAAAGTACCCACGCCATAAAATATCGAATAACTCAAAATCTTCAACCATTATCAAATATCTTCTACCATTGACAGTATAATTTGGGTCTGAAACGTTTCACTATACGTTCTGTAGGTCACATTTGTAAAGCAAACATTGCGATGGTTTTTCATTACTCAAATGTATTTCAATATTCTTAGACCTTTAGTCTCACAGGACGTGTTTCACATAAAATGACGAAACACATATAAAAAACATGTTCTACTAAATAAAAAATAAAAGACGAAATTTTATTAATAAAAACATATTTTTAAATCTTACATTAAAAAAAAATTTGCATGAAAACTTTGGTTGACATTAAACTCAAAAATTACTTTCTAAAATTTTAATACCTCTACAATAAAAAGTTTTAGCGAACTTTTTTTATTCAATATATCGGAAGTGAGCGCTAGTATTTTTAAACAAAAATTAGCTTTCAGAGGGCGTGTTTCAAATAAAATGATAAAAAATATGGTGTTTTACTAATTATTTAATTTTTTTTTGTTTATGATAAAAATACCTTGAAATTATTCATTTTAAAAAAAATCGGCAGAGATGAAACACAAAAATCACATTTCAAAATATAAATATGAAGGGCAAATAAAAACCATTTAAAAAATCTGAAATCTACGTATTTTAAAATACACGTACGGTACTAAAGGGTTAAACGGTACACGTTTAGGTAAAGTCAGATATTCTCATGAAGTAAACCACACTGCATTTGATACGATGCTTTTTTTCATACTGATCCCCATATAGAGTCCATATTGGGCCCCAAATGAAGAATCTTGCTTTCATTCACATTTGCAGATATAGTTGCCAGAAGGAATATAATACTTTGGGACGGTACTTAGTCGTCGAAAAACATCTTCACAAAATGTACGCGAAATTCACAATACCAAACAGAAACACGCGTCCAGAATCAGTAATGAACACAGTCCAGCCTGCCTTTAATCTTCTTAATAATGTTTTAAAGGCATCTCAAAATAAATGCGCAACATTTCTATGAAATTCATGATATTATAATTACGTAAAACAATGACACTATTATTTAATGCGCGCTAAACTGTAGATAAATCGTTAACAAAAACAGGCAACGTCCATTTTATCATCCCGATTCCAAAGAAACTCAACCAAAAAGAGCATCGTGTAAAACCGATAAAAGTATAGTTGATGTAGTTTTACGTGGATCGAATCAATTGTCTTATATTACATGAACTACATAATATGTTTCCCTAAAATAAACAATATTGGATTATGAATTTTATGGTATAGAAGTAAAACATTCGTCGACAACTATTATTGAAGTTCAGCGTAAATGAAAGACAAAATATGTTATAATGGTGAAATTTATTAAATAAAATCGTGATACCTCTTTCCCTCTGGGTTAAGATATGATAAACAGTTAGTCAGTTGCTTGGTTCATCACGTGACAGCGGCCGTAAATCAACAAAGAACGAAGTCACGTACTCTCGTCTGTAACGTGTTGATCTCAATTGGGTAGCTCAATATGATATGTTATATCGCGAATGCTGTTTAGATAAATAAATCTCAAAAATTTCTTCTAAACTCTCTCCAACATAAGGGAATGGTTCTCCTGATGTGGGCTCCAAACCACCGATACACTCTCAAGCCTACTCCCTACTAATGAGTTATACGAGTATAATATTATGAGAACCCGGCTGTCTTTAAAATTCCTTGCAGTACGTAGGACGAAACCAAGCAAGTATGGAGGCCGAATGCTTGAATAGATGGTAAAAATGATTTAAAATAAATTTTAGAATAGAATATATACATACTCTATATTCTTTTTTTCCAGGAATCATAAAATATACCTGCTTCTAAAGAGAGGTGAATTATGAAGCTCAGTGGTAGCTTTTAAAAATGAACACACACTTTCAGAAAAAAAGACTGGTATGAAATCATTACCAAGTGAATGCGTATGTTTCATTTTGTAATTGAAGATGTTCTGGGCTCCCTTCACATTCATCTTGGCAGCGGTATTGGGATTTAGTAATGGAGGCTCATTACTATACACGGATTGGAAATGTATCACAAACGCATTGGCTACATCCGGTAACATTATCAAATCGTACCATCTAGTGAACTTTCTCTGAAACGTTTTCTTGAATCAATGGTCTCTAATTTGCAGTTTACTGAAATCCAATTTTATAAATCGCTAGGTGTCGCCAGCCTTCAGTTTTCTAGCATGAAAGTTCAGTTTTCTACAAAAAAAAATATTTTCAAGGGTCCAGGGTAGTAAAATGGTGAGGTTAGGACCCATTACATAGTTTATTGCATAAAAATGGAATAGGCATTAGACTAGATAACTTAGAAGCATTACAAATAAGGAAAGCCAAAAACAATAAGAGTAGACACTATTAATAATCAAATAATACTTAAAAAAATAGTGAAAATCTTAGAATATTCCCAACAAACAGAGGTCTGGTACCTCCCCTTCCACCCTTTATTCGCCCGTTTTTATCAACCAATAATACATGTGTAGCTTAGTTCATTGTTTAGTAATATATTGCCTTGAAGAAGCTACGGTAGTGGCGAAACCCGGTCGGCAAAAATATATAACAAATAAAAGTGATGTAAACAAAGTTAATGTATTATTATTATTTTTTTTTAATTATAATGTCACACCACCAAGTTACCGCTTCATATGAAAATATAACTAATAATAGTTAAACCTTATTTTTTATAGGTAAATTACGCTCTAGTACTCCAGTCCATCACTATCGTGACAACTGTTTCAGCGTTAAAGGTAATAAAATGGCTTTGAACTCCGCAATAGCTTTCGTAACAATAAAAAACTGTAATTTTTAATAATAAAGTTATTAAATTTGATTTATTAAAAAAAAAGTATTTACCTCTTTGCATCTTTATTTAATATACTACAAGCAGGTTTTCGAACAATAGAAACACCAAAAATTAAACAAAACCACTCTAATCAAACAGAAATCTAGGTTGAAGGACGCCGCCATAGATTGAAAGACAGTGCGGCGAGAGAATATATGACAAGATTGCAGATAAAAAGACAGCATGTTTACAAATGTAAGGATAAACACAGTAACTTCAACATAGGAACTGTGTTTTTATTTACAGACACGGAGATACTGCGCTTTTACTGACCAACAGCGATGAAATTGCAATAACATCAAAAACAATATCACCTTTTTTAATACTAAAAACGAAAAATATTCTAATTTCTTCAATCTGTTTTCAAATACACATGTACGAAAGGGTTAAACTGTGCACTTTCAGAAAGTCGGTTATTCTAGTGAATTAAATCACACTGCGCTTTACATGATGCTTTTTTCATACCGATCCCCATATGGAGATCATACCGATCCCCATATGGAGATCATATCGGGCCGCAAATGAAAAACCTTGCTTTACGCGATCATTATTTTCATACCTACGATTTAATAAACATTTGCGGATATAGTTGCCACTAAAGGAGAAACAGTATTTTGGTACGGTGCTTAGTCGTCAAAAAACAACTTCACAAAATGTTTTAAAAATATACGATAAATTCACAATAGCGAACAGAAACACGCGTTCACAATCAGTAGTAAATACAATCTAGTCTAGTTTAAATGTTTTTAACCGTGTTTCAAAGATGTCTCGAAAAAAACACACAACATTTCCACAAAATACGTGAAATTACAGTTTTTTTATTATTTTTTTTATTATTTTTTTTATTTTTTTAAATTTTTTTTAATTTTTTAATTTTTTTTATTGTATAATATTAATTATATACAATGGGAACTTATACCCGCTAAGCCACTGCAAGTAGTTTGTCAGCAGGAGTTTATTTCAACAATATAATATAATACAACAATAAATTACAATCATCATTCAAATGTAGGGCAAAATTATTATATTTAGGCGCATGCATGTTGTGATCAATGTACATAAGTTGAAAAAAAAAATGGAAAAGCATTACAGTTTTGTTATTGAGATATAGAGTCCAATTTTATAACACCGATTTAAATAATATTATAAAAATGTCAATATCATAAAAAATATCAAAATTATAAAAGTAATATTATAAAAGTATCAATATTATAAAAATATCAATATTATAAAAACATCAATACTTTTAAAAATATCAACATTATAAAAACATTAATATTACAAAAATATAACTATTACGTTAATATCAGAAATATCAAAGCATCTGTAAGTATTAAATAGATTAAGAAATAAAAATTTAAAAGATATATACATAAAACAGCAGTACAGGTTGGTTACAATGAGGATAGACTTAAATATAATAGTAACACCGTAACAGTAAGTACACCAGATATCTTGGAGCTATACAACCAAGGAGACCGTCATATTTGTTACCATCAATACACAAGGTTACTTTCCAAAAGCCAACACTTTAACATCAGTGAGAATTTCATCATAGGACAATTGTTTTTAAATTCGTACGGCAATTTGTTAAATATAAATGGTACAATGCATTCAAGGGTTCGTTGACCATATTTATTTTGAAATATTGGCACTATCATTCCTATATTTTGTGTGAAACGTGTATTGTGTACATGATCCACCACTGCCTTATACGGACTTTCAGATATATGTTGCAGTAGAATTTTATGCCACAAAAGACCACGAACAGATAATACATTAATTAATTTGTACATGATATCAATGTCCCGCCTTTGCTTAAAAACTGTTTTACTTTCTAACAATTTTACCATGGCGTTTTGAATCAGCTGTAAATGTTTTATGTTGGTCTTACAGGAGTGTCCTCAAGAAGTCATACCATACCTTATAGTCGATTCTGCTAGAGACAAATAAATTAGTTTCACAGTTTTTATAGGCACATATAATTTTACCCTGTGGAGTCTTCCTACAATGGCTCGAAGTCGCTTACAGAGGTTGGAAATTTGTACGTCCCATTTCATATTACAATACACCGTAACACCTAGATACACATACTGGTTGACTAATTCGATACTTGTACACGCGCAGGGCTATTTGGTTTTATTGTGAATGCAATTAAATGAATGGGATATGATTACCAGGTGCCTCGCTGTACCTTGCATGCGGGGATCTTATATGCATCAATTTCGTTTTTTTAGCATTGATTATTAGACCAGAGTCATGTGACCATGTTAATAAAGAAATAAAGTCTACCTGTAACAATTTTATTGCAGTATCCAAATTTTCATGGGATATTATAAGTGCTGTATCATCAGCTTATACATAATGTTTAACAAACGAGAATATTTTGTTCATAAGTGATACAAAGATAATATAGAGCGTTGGACCTAAAATTGACCCTTGTGAAACTCCTGTTTTGACATTTCTTCTTTTACTAAATTTGTCTGATATTTTTACCTGGATTTGGCGGTTGGTTAGGAAGTTTTTGAATAGTTTGAGAAAGTTTCCTCTTACCCCTATTGCCTCCAAAATATTTAACAATTCCATCTGGTCTATAGTATCAAATGCCTTTGAATTGTCTATAAACAGTACCAAAACATGTCTTTTATTATTCAGTTCATTATTTATATAGTTAGTAACATTTCAGTACTTTTTTTTTTTGAAAACCAAATTGATTAGGATCTATTAAAGAAAAGCACTCCAAGTATTTGGTTAGTTTTTAAGATATGTATTTTTCAAGAATCTTTTCTAGAGCGGGTAATATACTAATCGGTCTATAGTTTCCTATATCAGTATGTTTCCCATTTTTGTAAATAGGTCTGATAATACTACTGATAATACTACATTTGAGTTCATCTGGTATCACAGCTTGTGTTAAAATTGTGTTGATCAGATGGGTTAATATAGGACCCAAAATATCTATGTGTCTTTTTATGTCAAACATTCGGATATTGTCTATGCCAGGGGACTTTGAATTTTTGAGAAGTTTGACTATACTCAGTATGTCTGCGAGTGCTCGTGGTATACACAAACTTTGCGGTAACTCTATCGGGACAATATTTGACGCCTTAAAATCACATTTATGAACCATTGAGGCTATGTTATCTGAAAAATAATTAACAAATTGGTTTGTAACATTTTCCGCAGATTGATTTTTTAACATAGACCTACTAATTACATCGTCACAGTTACTCTTTGTCCTACGTCCTAGAATTTTATTTATTTCATCCCATGTTTTTTTTATATCTGAAAAATTATTCTTAAATTTATCATTGAAAAAGGTTGTTTTACTTTTTATTATTAATTTAGTAACAAAATTAAGAAAAGATTTGTATTGTTTTTCATAAATTGCATTTGTTGGGGAGCTTTTCCACCGCTTAAATAAAGAATCTCGTTTTTAAATGTGTGATAGAATATCTTCTGTCATCCATTCTTTTATAATCCAAGGTCTTGCATTGGGTTTTACACCTATAAATATTTTACTATTTTCATATACTTCGTTAAACTTGCTTTTTATTTGACTATATAAATTATTGCAATCATTTGTCTGAAGCAAAGCATTCCAGTTATAATTTCTAATTGAAAAATCTATTTGTTTTTGAGATAAAATTGAGACTTTCCGCCCTTTATTTGTAGGCCGTTTATTAGTTTTATAGTACGGAATGTTCACAGCTGTTGCAAAGTGGTCTGCAATGATGAAGTCACAAACACATGCGTAGAGTATGTCAGTTTTTTTGTGTTTGCTATTATATCTAACAAAAATATATGATCCAAACATGTTCGTGTCTTTTTACTATTTGCTATAGCTTCCCTTGTAACGTCGTTTATACATTTTGTAAAATAGTTATTTGAAAGAGCATTTTCATAGTGAATAATCAATCACAGGATCTATATAATTTAACAAATCAATATTTATGTCACCAAATATTAGCATATTTTCATTAGGGTTTGAATATTTTGTTAATATTGATGAAAGTTCATTGATAAATGATTGTTTACTAAGATTTGGTGGTCTATATATTGCTAGTACATTGAGTATAGAATTATTTGGTAATGTTATTATACAGGAAATATTCTCGAACAACTTTGTTTCAAGTAAATTTTGGGTGAAAGGTAAAGTATCCCTAATATACAAGGTTATACCCCCTCCAGATTTGGATGTGCGACAGTAACTAATGCTACTGTAACCGGGAATTTCGAAAAGACAAGTATGTTCCCCTTTTATTGAAGTTTCAGATAGCATTAGGATATCTATATTATTCCAACAATTTTGGAGGTTAGCATGTAAAACATCCCAGTATTTAGATATGGATCGAATATTTAGTTGAACGCAAGTAAAAGTAACATCACCGTCGTCATCAATGTATTTATACGCCATAATCGATGGTGGCAAAGTCCTTGGAAAGAGCAGCCTTATAAGCTGGGCAGGTGTCCTTGTCTCCAGTCGAATGTCCAGCGGGCTTGCCAAACCTGGTACAGGTGGCACATACTGGCTTGGCGGCAGCTTTTGGGCAATCTGTCCTGGCATGATCTTCACTTGCAAATGTCCACATCTTTGCTGGTCCTTGCAGAACTTGAAGGAATGTCCGATCATTTGGCACTTGGAACACACTGTAAGCCCAATAAAGTCACGAACGCGGCACACATTCCAGTCAACAAAGACCTTTCCTTGCTTCACCAGCACGTGACGTAGATGGGCAGGCACCTCGTAGACCCGGTGGCATGTCGATCCTGTCCGAGCACCAGCTAGATGATTTAGCTTGCACGTTTTCACTGTGGGTTCTAAGTCTGCGTTTTCCTGGATTCCCGTTAAGGCACTCCTGAGAAAACACTCATCTGTAAGGTCCCGAGGAACATTAAAAAATAATGACAGTTACGTAAAATAATAACAGCTTTCAAATAAAGCGCTGTAAATTGTAGGAAAACCGGTACTAAAAATAGGATACGTCCATTTTGTAATACAGATACCACAGAAACTGGACCAAAAAATAGCACCGTGTAAAACCGATAACAGTTTGGTTCGTTGTGGGTAGGTCAAACCAGTTGTCTCGTATTATATGAAGCACTTGAAGTGAAGTAACACATAAATGCTTTGTTATTATTATTATTACATAACAATATGTGTACCTAAAATAAACAATATTGGTTTATGATTTCAAGGGGGTACAAATAAAACACATTTGTTGAGGTCTATTATTGACAATGAGTGTAAATGCAAGACAAAATATGTTAAAATGGTGAAATTTATTGAATATAATCGGGATACCTTTTCCCCTCTGCGTAAAGATTAAATGAACTGATAAATATTTGCAGTTGGGACTAGGTAGAAAAACTCATAATTGAAAAAAAGAAAAATACTCCAAGATTCATAAAATAAATAAAAAAAAACATTTGCATATGCGAAAAATACAAAAAAAAGGAGTTGACGCCGCAGTGTACAATTTTTATAATATGACATTATACAATCATTGCATACTAAGTGTAAACTGTAAATATAAAATTTGATATTCTAAATAGGTTGGTAGGTTCTTAGTTTGGTTTTTTTAATAAATAAAATACCCAAACTAAGAACCTAAAAACTTTTTTTTTAATCAATTTTTTTGCAAAACACTTCCGACAAATATTTTAACTACATTAGAGATGGCGTCAATTCTCCTTCAATTTTTAGGCGTTTTAAGTGTACTATTTCGTATTTATGCATGTTCTAATATTTTAAGTTTATTTTTATGAATCTAAAGTGTTTTTCTTTTAAAAAACTTATGAGTTTCAACTGGAAATATTTAACGATTAACTAACTAATCGCTTTGCTTAACGTATGACAGCTGCCGTAAGTCAACAGTGAACAAACTCAAGTACTCTCTTCTGTCACGTGTTCACCATAATATGTTATAATAATAATAATTATAATACTTGGACGATTTTTATAGCACCGTTTTTGTGAAAAATCACCTCAAGGGGGCAATGAAAACTGACTAATCAAGTGTAGAGGGATGTACTATTACAATAAACAAGCACTAATTAAGGATTGTAGAAAATAATATTAACATAACCTAAATGAAATATGAAAACGAAAAAAAAAAATAGAAAATAAAAAAAATTTCAGTCACATCTGGGACACGAACCCAGGATCTGTGCCTATCCGGGGCAACCGCTTAAGCAACTTAGCTAATGAGACCAGTTCAATGTATGCCATCTTCATCGATATTATTTTTCAAATTCAGTCCCAGATGCGACTGAAATCTTTATATTTTTTGTCATTTTTTTCCGTTTTCATATATCATTTAGGTTATGTAAATATTATTTTCTACAATGACTAAATATTAAAACGAGGTTTTTAAATCTCAATAAAAATTATTAAGAATTAAAAATTGAACTAATTAAGGAGTTGGTGTTACTTAGTCAATAAAGCAAGCCAATTTTAGTGCGCATCTATTTTAATTTTATTTCGAACAAATTTGTTTTTAAATTATTACTGACATCTGTGGACGAATTTAAGTAGCGCAGTTGACTGCTTTAAGACAAAAATATATAGAACAAAACTTCACAAAAATATCATGGATAATCGAATATATTACTGCCATCTCTTGATTAATGTATGAAACATAATGAACTGCATTATCACTATATGATGAAAAACTTAGCTAAAATTGAACATCAAAACAAATTGTAAATTGGACACAGATGTCTCAGATTTTTTTATCTTGATGCCGTGAGTAAACAGAACAATTTTTACTTTATATGGTTTAATTAATTTAATTAATATCTTTTATAAAATAAAACAATAACTTTGTTTTACATCACTTTTATTTATACTTTAGCCGACCGGGTTTCGCTACTACCGTAGCTTCTTCAGGGTAGTATACAACTAAACTATGAACTAAGATGCACATGTGTTATGGATTAATACAAACAGGCTAGTGAAGGGCCAAGGGTGGGAGATCAGCAGGTACCTGCTGACCGGGAAGAGAATGTACTTTGTTTATTGGGAATAATTTAAAGATTGGACTTTTATTTAGATTTATTTGATTATTTATGAGTCTACTATTAGTGTTTTTTTGCTTTCCTTATTTCTAATGCTTCTAAGTTATCTAATCGAATGCCGGTTACATTTTTATGCAGTAAACTAGTGCCTGTATTTTTATCGAATGTGTGGTCTGTTCCTAAGAGATGGTTAGCAAATTCGGAGAAACCATTATTATTTAGACATCTTAAGTGTTCTTTACACGGATATTAACATTACGCGACGTTTTGCCTACATAGAACGCCGGGCAATCATTACATTGAAGTGAATAAATGCCTGAGTGGCCTAAACTGTCTTCTTTATCTTTTCCGTTAATTAAAAATTAACCTAAACTATTGTCTGTGTAAAATGCTGGTTTAATCTCTGACGGAAGGTTTTTAATGCTTAGTTGGGAAAAGTTATTGATATATAAGATTCTACGCTATTGGTACGGTTGATTATTATTATTTGTTATATTATTATTAGGGGGGGAACTGTTGAATAAAAACTTATTTGACGACATTTTTTTTAGTTTTTTATTTAGTATGTTAATGACTAAGTTTTCATGATAACCGTTATTTATTGCAATTTGTTTAATTATGGATAGTTCTAGTGAAAAATTAGCATTTGATAACGGGACCGTAACTAACCGGTGTATCATCGAGTGGAAAGCGGAATGTTTGTGGGAGGTTGGATGATTTGAGGTCTTATGGATAGTTATGTCTGTATAAGTGGGTTTACGGTAAATTTAATAAGTTTTGTCAATATTCTATATCATAAGTTAGTTTTAATATTCTCCTGATGAAGGAAGGGTGCTTCCGAAACCGTTAGAGTTTTAATAAAATAAAAGTGGTCTACAACAAATTTATGTGTTTTTTATTGTAAATTATGGCGAGCCAGAAAGTTAATGCTTTTTACGAATAAGTAATATTTCTGATTAGATTTTGATAAATGCTAAGCCTATGTAAAATATAAAATATTTAATAAAAATTTTTCTATTTAAAAACGTTTTTTATCGTATTGCGTAATAATACTATCATTATTTTGAATTAATAAATAATAACCCTCCGACGTCCTTCTCCCCTTAAATGATAACAATAATAATGTAAAAAAACTCCAATAAAGCAACTATTCCATGTAATGGACATAACTGAACTTGATGAATTATTGGAGAAGAATGAACGTGGCTGCACAAATAGCATTTAATAATATTCGGTTAGAGTAGTTCGAAAATTTGAAAGGTCAATAAAATTTTATAACTGACCAAATTGATAGATTGCGATTTTTAGAAATTAGGAAAAACTGTATAATTTTATGAAAAATTCAAATATGGATAAATGGTAGGAAAATTGGATAAATCCTGATTTCATAATGACGTGTAGCACCCGTCTTTTGGAAAATTATGTAATCTGTTGGATTTCGGGTGAGTCGATCTTGTATAATATAAATATCAGAAATTAAAAAGGTTCTGCCGGGCGATGAAATCTAACACTTGTGTTATCAGGAAATATAAAATATTATCGTTATATATATTTTTATGTATATATATAGATTAACAAAATGTTATTCATACATCTATAAATACTTTGATTATAAATATGTGTATATTTCTGTACTTGACACTTCCTTTACGGTACCAAATTATAATGCGCTGCCCAGTGGATGACTCCGAGTTACCCCATACAAATTCATAACAATATTGCTTTTTAAGCCAAAAATAATAATACAATCTATCAACAGTTATTAATTATGGTTGATTATACTGCAAAATACATCGTAGGGTTATAAAAAAATACTATTTAAAGATTGTTATAGAATCATAAAGCATTGTTGAGAGCGACGTGCGTCCTGCTACGCCGATAAAATCATACTGGCCGGCCGAGGGGAAAGCGCGCTATGAGTACCAAACACGGATGAAACATAAAGCGTGTCCTAGTAAAATATTATTTTGTGTTAAATTATTTATTGAAATAATCTTTTTACATTGGTGATCAGAGTTTGGATTATATCACTGGATATAATATGTACTTGTATATTAGTTTTGCATTATATTTTATGATCATTATTATGAATGAAAAACCGAAATGAAGACTTGTAAAAGGTCTCTGATAGAGCAGATTAGAGAATCGCTATTAGAATTGAGTGGGGATGAACTTATTTTTTGTAGTGGGCTAAGCGAATCGTAAAGAATGAGGACGTTTCTAATATTGTGCCATTTGACGAGATGCACTGCTTCTATGATAGCTATGCATTCATCCGAGAAAATGGAACATTCTTTGTAAAGTTTGTGTGAAAGACTCACTTTCCTGTATGGAACATACATCGTAATGTCGAGTCTTGACTGAGTTTGGAACCATCTGTGAATAATTTTATATGGTTTGGCCAATTGTTTTCAATGATTTTGTTAATTTTTTGTTAATTCTGCATTATTTGATTGAGCTGAATTATTTATATTAATATTGCTTTTTTTGCTGTGTAAGGAAGAGAGAAAGTAAGGTTTTCATAGGAACACGAGTATACGGGAAGAGATTCATTACAACAGATGTTGGTGGATATATCCAGGAAAGAGTCATAGCAGTCATAGAGAAGGAGGGGGGATGTTTTTTCCAAAACGGATTTAAAATAACATCATACTTTAAAGATTGACGTTTAGTAATCATGGAATGGGATCTTATTGAGCATGTTTTGAATATATATTTTGAGGCTAAGCATCGCCTTCTTATATGCATGGGAGGTTCGCAGCATTCTACCTGCATTGAGTTTATTGGGGAAGATTTCATGACTCCTGGAATAAAACGAAGAGACTTTGACTGGATCTTATCTAACTAACTAGCTAACTAACTAACCATCACGCCGTTTCCCCGCAGGGGTAGGCAGAGAGGACGGACCGCCAAACAACTCGAACTTGGCATATACTTCTTGCTTCATTCACCTTCATACAACGTCTCATACATTCTCTTCTGTTATTCCGACTTTTGACATGGCCCGACTCAAGTATTTGATTCACTTGATCGTGCCACGTCTTCCTTGGACGTCCCCGGCTTCTTCTTCCATTCACATTTACGTCATATATTCTCCTTACACTCCTTTCTTCATTCATTCGCTCTACATGCCCAAACCATCTAAGCGTCCCTTTCTTAATCTTGCTCACTACGCTTACATCTTATCTAATTTATGAGAATTTGAAGAAGATATTGAATCAAACAGGAAAGATCCGTAAACAAGATGGCTTTGGATGAGGGCATTCTAAAAAAGTTTTAAAGATGCTGGGTGGGAACCCCACCACACTCCGGACAGAAATCTAAGGGATTAATATTGCTTGCCCATTTTGTGATAACATGATTTACATGCAAATAAGCTTGGAATACAAAAACATTCCCAGGAACTTAACCTCTTTAAAGATAGGAATGACTTCATCGCCAAATCATACCTAAATATCCGGGAGCTTTCGACGACGAGTGAAAATGACAACTTTACTGTTGGAAAGAGAAAGTTCAAGGCCATTCCTATTTAACCACGACAAGAGTTTTCTAAGAGCGTCGTTGATGGCTGATACTGGGAAGAAAAGATTGGGGGATATTTTGTAGAACGTTGAGTCATCAACATATTAAAGTATGTTGCACATGAAATGATTAGATTTTTCCAGATCGAAAGTATAAATATTGTACAGAATCGGGCTTAGGATAGACCCTTGTGGGAGTCCTTTGAATATGTATCTAATATGGGGAGATAATTCAAAAAATCTACAAAATAGTTCTCTGGGAGAGCAAAATAATAAAGAATTGGACTAATTTGTGCGGGACGCCAATCGCTAATAATTTTTCTTCTAGAATGGGTATAACGACATTGTCATATGCTCCGCAGATGTCTAAAAATACTGCTATGTAATATTCGTTTTCATAAAGTGCTAATTAACATATGTCACAAGAGAGGAAAAGTTATCAAGAGTACTTTTGCCTTTTCTAAATCCAAACTGCGAAAGGGAAAGGATTTGATTTTTTCTACAAACCAGTCTAATCTATTCTAAATTATTATTTCAGCTACTTTGCAGAGAGTTGAAGACAGAGCAATCGGTATATAGCTTGAACCTACACTTGGATCTTTGTTACTCTTGCAAAAACCAATTATATTTTGGATTTTCCAGTCGGGGGAATAATAATAATAATAATAATAACAAAGCATTTATATAGCGCAGTTTTGTGTTATTTCACTTCAAGTGCGCTTAACTCTAAATAAACTTAAACATGATTAAATAACTCCATTCAGTGGTATTCCTACAGTGCTACTTTTACATACTATTTATACAAATAATACTGGAATCAGAAATATATTGATAAGAGAGAGAAAGTAGGAAAAAGAATTGTCATAATTGTATATGATGAATATGTTCAGAATTTCATCCCTGCCCGGGGCAGAGTCTTTGAGGTTTTCCGTAGCTCTTAACTCCTCTTTGGAAAATGGAGCATCTAACCATAAAGACGAACTTGGGATATAAGATGGAATAGGTACTTCATCAAGATTAAGGACATAAGGAGGAACAATTTTGCTAAGAGGGTCAGAAATCCAAATTGCTGAATTGTGAGATGACTTCGGTAGGGAAAAGGAAGACCTAAACCTGCGAATCATCGACCAACCCTCCGCTGCTTGAATGGCAGGGGATATGTTAGTGCAGAAGTTATCCAGCTGTTTTTTTTTAAACAAAATGTACGTTTAGCCACAGCTTGAGTATTCTTGGCTGTTAAGTAATTTTTCATTATCATCTCTTAGAAGTACGTCTTATTGGCCGCTTTTCTTTTCTTCAACACTCGAAAATATTCCTCATCCGACCAAGGGGGAGAGCGAGCTTTCTTTCCTACAGGAGATGATTTAGGTATAGCCTTTTCAGCGAATTTAAGAATGGACCAAAATTTATAAGTGGAGGTGCAGTTATCTGAATTAAGGGTAGGAAGGGATAGGGGAAGAGCCTGAATATATTCTCTGAATTGGGACCAGTCGGCTTTCTTTGTAACAAATTTTGACTTACTTTAAAGGGGTTATTATTATGAGTATCTAACTGCTGAACCAGATACAGAACGATGGGATAGTGGTCACTGCTGCAGGAGTCTGGGCTAGTTCTCCAGGAAATTAGTGGAGAAATACATGGGGAACAAAGAGAAATGTCTACCACACTAGGTCTCTGTCCAAGGTAACATAACCTTCTTGGGGATCCGTCATTTAGAAGACACATGTTCAAGGAGTCCATATAGTCAATAATTGTGTTTCCTGAGAAAGCTGTTTTAAGCTAATTTTCCAAGCATTTGGACCCATAAGGAAAGATAAAATGGGCTAGAAGGGGGAATGTAGAGGGATACAAATGTGATATTAGAGACATTAGCTGCCACTTATTAGAAGGATGAATAATAATAATAATAATAGTCGGATGATTTTTATAGCGCCGTTTTTGTGAAAAATCACCTCAAGGGCGCTGTACAAATCTTACTTCCTATTATTACATTATTCCTATATTACATCTATTACTTTTTTTTTTTGGACAGGCTATCATTACACATTATTTATAGACCATATAAAGAGATGCAGTTAAATTATCAAAACTAAATACGGCTTGATCTAAGTTTTCATACATGTTAAATTGAGAAAAAAAAGCTAACTGTATTTATTCCTTACGATATATTGCAAACGCTAATACAAATGATAGGAGTTATATGAAGTTGGGCGGCGGGTGAGGACGGGGGCCGGGGGAACTGATCCATATCCATATCCAATCTTCTTTGTCTTTGTTGGTGACGCCCCTGGGCGGCCTGACGGGACGCTTGGTGTTGGTGTGCCCGTACGCCAGGTAGCGTTTGTCGGCCGGCTTCAGGATGTGGAAAGAGCACACCAGCGTGTCGTCCATTTCTTGCCCCAGCCGGTGGTGTCCTTGTCGGGGTTGGACCACAGCAGGTCGCAGAGCAGCCTGGTCGGGAACGTCCGTGGGCCGCATGATGCACCGGATCTGCTCTGTAGACTGGAGGTCAGAACTCAGGTCGCCGTGACAGCAGAAGATCTTCTCGTCAAATGTCTTTTCCTATTGCGCCTTTCTCGGCAGCCATGAAATATAATTTTACGGGTTGCGGTTGTGGTACAACGTTCAAGGTTATACAACGATATCTTTGCAGCTATTAAATGGTCCAAAATAACACATTCACCATTAAGTTTGCGTTGTGTAGCCCGGTCGTAAACGATATTGTTTACAATCACCATAGTTCAAAGAATAACATTGTAAATCATCCATTCACTTTGGACACTTTACTAGGCTTTTAACAGGCAAAGATCTTTTAACAAGCACATGTGGCGAACGCCTTCGACCGATGACCGATGCTTTTGGGTTAATTTAGAACAACGTGACAGATTTGAACTGAAAATATTTGGGTTTTATTTGATTTTTTATTATAAACTTGATTTAAGCCCGAAACGGCCACACTTAAATTATATGATATTTATAAATGTAACCTATAAATTATTGCGGTTATTTTACGCTATTTTAACATCGGAAAAATTACGAACTTCCCAATATTTTCCAGATAAACTGGAGCGCTTATAAAAAGCTGCCGGCTGCTACGAGAGCACCAAAATATTAATAAATATGGGGGTTTAATGGAAAGAGGGGTGAAGGGAAGGGAGTTTTTGATGAGCAGGGTTGTACCGCCCATCCCATCAATGCGGTCGTCCTGCAGGCATCGGTAGCCACTCACCTTGAAGAGTTGAGCTGGCTGGAACCAAGTCTCAGAGACGGCAGCAATTGTTACTGAGTGTAAATGCGAAGGCGGGTAAGGTCATCCTTATTGGAGATGGCGCTTCTGCTATACAAACGAAGTATTCTGACGTCTTGTGGAGTCATTTTGAGAAAGTGATTTTAATATGGTAATAACAGATGCAGCGTTGGACGGTAGATTGGTTTGAGAACAAATTAGGTCAATTAGAAGCATAATAAGGGTTTTAATAAATGAAGAATTGTCTTATGAGAGTTTTTCAGAAAGGTAGAGAGTTCGTTGAGGGTGGATTAGAATTGTTTGCACAACTATTTACTGCAGTTGAAAGAGATGACCCATTGGGATTTAACAGTAGTGAGTTGTGTTGTTGCTGATTATATCCAGGAGTCGATTTAGGTGTGGGGTTTTTGTGTGAAAAATTAGTTGAGCGAAAAGAAGTTATTGAAACATTTTGTGGTGGGATAAGTGTAAATTTCAACCGGTAATGAGTTGAAAAATAAATATATCTGTGAGGGAATAGACTGTCCTTCGGAGATGATAACAATAGATTGGAAGGGTTTCCAGAAAATTATGCCCTCAGAGGAGTCCTTGTAATTTAGCCTTCTGGCTTTTATGGGATTGTTGATATGTTGAGGAGTTGTAAGAGCGGATAAAATTTCTGGGATGGAATGATCGGTCGAGATACCTCTGAACAGACTCATACGCGTTACATTAAAAGCTGGAATGTATGCCCTGAATTTGGAATTTGATAAAATGTAAATATTTTTAATAAATGAATTGGGGGCTGACCCTGTGAGAAATTCAACGGAGATTCGAAAAAAACCCTCGGCTTTTACACCTCCAGGCTTGATGGAAGGAATTTTTGCGTTTGTTAGAAAGTTACCAAACTCAAAAGTATGAATAGTTTTTCCTTGCTCGGTTTTTTGGGCGCACATAATATATGGGCCAAGGGAAAGAACAGAGTAGAAATTAGTTGTAGAAGATGCTGGATGTGCTGCTGGGGCTGAGGCCTGCGAAGTTGAAGGGGAGTCGGATATGTTTGGAGATGGACTAAACTTTCTTTTTTAGTAGGACTTTATTATGACAGATTCACTGTCTGAAATTTCTGAAGTATTATCATCTGGGAGGTCAGTAGGGGGATCTGGAGGCTTTCTAGGGAGTGATGAAGAATATCCTCCATTCTTTACAAATACAAAAGAACAATAAATATGATAAGTGATAGCTGGGTAGAAAAGTGTATAAATATCTGATAATCAGCTGCGAAAATTGGCTCCTGGATGACCAGAGGGGAGAAGAATCTCCAAGAAACAACACACAACACTTTTATTTAAGCAGATAACAGAACATACTTGGTTTTAGATAAATCTAATGAGGAACAAAACAGAACATCCGTTGACAGCTAAAATCAAAAGAAATGTCCAAATGTTGTCTTCATTCTTCATTCGATACAAAAAAATGTGCGCGATGCTCATTCAAGAGACGACTCATTTGTGTTAGTGTCTGAAATGCTGTGCTTTTCGGTAGGTGTATGTTGACAACAAATAAATCAGTATTATTTTTTATTTTTATTTTTTTTTATTTATTCATCCAAAGAACATAAATACATGCATGGTAAAATAAAGAAAAGAGCAAAATATGTAGTCCTGCAAAGCGGTCACATGATAGCTTGTCTGCAGATTCTACAAAAATTAATTAGTCCTAATAGTAATAGTAATACGTACAAAGATTTCTAGATTTCTTTTTTTTTTTGGTTTATAAGTATATATTAATCTTAAATAAAATAGGTACTTACATTTGACATAAACCATATAGGTACATAATTTAACTTAGTCATTAAGTATACATAGATAAAAATTTAAAGATACATAGATTGCTCATTTAAAATCCATAACTTCATCGATTTCACGCAAAGCCTCTCACTTGCCTCTAATTTATAGCTTTCATTAAATTTTTGAAAATCACTGGCACTATGTATTCAAAAGTTCGACCTCCATATTTATTTGAAATTTTTGGAATTTTTAGGCCTCTTCTTTCAGTGAATCTAGTGCTGTGTTTGTGCACCAGTGGCTTTTTGTATTGGCTTTCTGCCGCGTTATCTATAATAGTGATGTACCATAGGAGACCTTTTACAGGAAGTAGGCCCTCAGCACCGTATAATATTTAAAAAAAAATTCTTTGTATATCTTTGGTGTGACAATTTTTTTAATTATCGCATTTTGGACATACTTAATATACGTAATGCTTGTGTGACCCCAAGTTCGTATTCCGTATCTCAGAATGGATTCTACCATGGAAAAATATATAAGTTTAAGTGTGTCATGTGGCAAGACAAATTTTAATTTATAGAAGCTACTCGATATAGATCGGAGCTGGTTACATATTTTGGCCACTTGCGTGTCCCACTTAAATTTATTATCTACTAATAATCCCAGATAAGCAAAATCGTTTGTAAAATCAATCGTGTCGCAGTCACAATTTTTTTCAATTTTTTTATGTGTGCATTCAAAATGATGTGCAATTGGTTTTGGTAAATTCCACATTTTCACACTCGGTGACCTTGTATACATACATTTGGTTTTATTAACATTAATAATTAGTCCTACATCATGTGCCCATTTGAGAAGTTCATTAAAGTCTAGATGTAAATCTTGAAGAGCTATTAAGGGATTTTCATTTGATACTACAAGTGCAGTGGCATCTGCGAAAATGAATCAAAGAGCTTTTTTAAATAATTTGGACATAGCAGTAACATATATAATGTACAATTTAGGACCTAGAATTGACCCCTGTGGTACACCTGATTTTACATATCTACATTTACTCATTTCATTAAAAATCTAAAATATATTCGTGGTTTATAACAACGTGTTTCATTTACTTAATACAATGTCAAATCACAAAGTGATTGCTTTTTATGAAAATACAATAAAACAAAGTTGATAATATGTTTAGTTGAAAGAGTTTATAATATTTCTATAGGTCATAAATTTAATTACTAAATACATTATTATTATTTTTATTTTTTTTATGGTGTAATTTTAATTATATACAGTGGCCGATGGAAGTTGTATTCCAAATTTGAATTAGTATTAATGTTCGCGACATTATTTCATAAAGAAATATGAAAAATTGAATAGTTTTGCAGAACAATAACTTTTCTGTGCCTTTGTAGATTTACAAAAAGCATATGACCGAGTTGACGGAAAAAAAATATGGAAGGTATTTTCCAAGTATGAAGTGAATGCTAATATCATATAGGCAATCGCGTTTCTGTACGAGGAAAGCGTTGCATGTGTTAGGGTAAACGGTGATTTTACGGATTGATTTGATATCACAAAAGGTGTTAAGCAAGGCTGCGTAATGTCACCGTGGTTATTCAATCTATACATGGATAATTGTATGCAAGAATTGAAAGAGGTGGGCTTGGGAGCGAAAATGTTTACGAGAGATGGAAAGGCTGATATTGGAATAGGGATTTTGAAAGAGGGGTGAATGCAGGAAACTCCATTAACGGAGGACTGAACGCGGTTGGCGCTAACAAAAAGTCGTCCAAAGAAGCGAAGCTAGCAGTCCACAATAAAGTGCTGATACCAACCGTGATGTATGGCAGTGAGGCATGGAAGTGGCAGATGAAGGATAAAAGTAAACTGAATGCCGTAGAAATGAGATCTCTGAGGCGAATGTGTGGTAAAACCATGTATGATCGTGTGAAAAATATTGAGATTCGTAAAGAATGCAAGGCTGATTGATGTAAGTGTCATGAGCAAGATCAAGAAAGTGACGCTTAGATGGTTTGGGCATGTTTTTTTATATTTTTTTTTATATGAATACCGCACAAGAGTCCCAAACGTCTGGAGCCAGTGAGACTATGGCATTCCCAATTGGGGAATGTTGTGAGGCTGAAGGTATTGGGGAGGGGAAGGAGAAGGGGGAGAAGAAGGTGGAGAAAAGGGGAAATATCTGGCTATTCAGATCTGGTCACCAAACACGGCTAAAAAGCCATTTCAAGCAACGTTTCAATTCTGAATGGTGGTACGTACAAAAACAGAAACCTGATCTCTCGGCGGTAAATTTTCTTCCACTATTGCCGTCGGCCACGAAAATACTTAATCTTTCATTTCTGTGAGTCGAAGAGGTTAAATAAATGGATAATCGCTTTTAAAAACCACGTAGGAAGTTTTGGAAATCGCGACATCTATAGCAACCCGTGGGAAAACTTCCACAATAATCGTTCAAACTTTTGACAGTTATAAAAGCTGATAAAAAATCATCATTATATTCCTTCGCGCCTATTTTACTTTTCTATGGGATAATTTTGTTCGAGAAAATTCCTTCAGTTTGTAGACAAGTGCAATATTACAAGTACCTACCCGAGAATCTAATGTATGGAAGCATTCGAATTTAATTCCGGGTAGGTACCCTATTTTTCAGAACAGCCAATCGCAATAGTATGAAAAAAATGCTTTGAAGGTTTAATAATATTTTAAATAAACGAATTTGTTGAAATAGAATTACGTTTTTTTTTTAATGCGTAGGCGATTTTACACGGCGCCATATTTGAAATATACAAGGAGAAAATAATTCGGTGAACGAAAAAAATCATTAAAAATGCATTTATTGCTAGAAAACGGTAATTTTTTCTCTGATTTAAAAAAAAAATTATATAGCGCTGTTTTTTTACTTTCCCCTTGAACTTAGCAGTTAGCTCCAAAGCCCCATTTTGCAAGATGTGGCTCATATTTTTTAGGGAAAATATTACGCAAAACACATTTATTAAAATAAAATCACTAGGGGTGGGGAAGGGGTCGGGGAAGGAAAAGGGGTAAGAGCAGGGGTAGGGGTAGGTGTAGGGGTAGGTTAAGCCGATATGGGTAACAAACTGAGCGTCTCCACCTACGCAACGAGATTTGGGCAATTAAAAATTTGGCAACAAATTCCTAGGCCCCATTTGTCGAGATAAAGCTAACATTGAAAGTTTTTTTTCTTTTCATTTTCTTTAAATACTTAATAGTGGTAGTCGTAGGGTAGGAGTTGGGTAGATGTAGGGTAGGAGTTAGGTAGATGTAGGGTAGGAGTTGGGTAGATGTAGGGTAGGAGTTTGGTAGATGTAGGGTAGGAGTTGGGTAGATGTAGGGTAGGAGTTGGGTAGATGTAGGGTAGGAGTTGGGTAGGAGTTGGAGTAGGAGTTGGAGTAGAAGTTGGAGTAGGAGTTGGAGTTGGAGTAGGAGTTGGAGTAGGAGTTGGAGTAGGAGTTGGAGTAGGAGTTGGAGTAGAGGTTGGAGTAGGAGTTGGAGTAGGAGTTGGAGTAGGAGTTGGAGTAGGAGTTGGAGTAGGAGTTGGAGTAGGAGTTGGAGTAGGAGTTGGAGTAGGAGTTGGACTAGGAGTTGGAGTAGGAGTTGGAGTAGGAGTTGGAGTAGGAGTTGGAGTAGGAGTTGTAGTAGGAGTTGGAGTAGGAGTTGGAGTAGAAGTTGGAGTAGGAGTTGGAGTAGGAGTTGGAGTAGGAGTTGGAGTAGGGGTAGGAGGTTGAGTATAAATATTTTTCCAAATATTCTTTTAAAAAATTATTTCCAACACACACACTTCTTGCTTCATCCGCATTACAACACACATACACAACTATTCATAACCAATTGCAGCTCTGCAATAGGCAAAACCTAGTATATATAGTATTGCTCTATGGGGGTAAATTTTCAGACTCGGGGCTGGCTAGCCGAAAACGACCATGCGCCCTATCCATTTAAAACACCTCAAGGTTCGTTTTCGCAAGACACGAGGCACAAAATTTTCAGACTTGGCTGTCTCGCCGAAAACGACCATGCGCCCCCTTAATTCGAAACACCTCAAGGTTCGTTTTCGCAAGACACGAAATTCACTGTTTTCCCGATGTTTTTTTTTCTCTCCTGTCTCGCGAAAGTAGACCGAACCGCCCGTAGAGTTTAGAACACCGCAAGGGTCAATTTTCCGGTCCAACTACTGAAAATGTGGGGTAAAAATCTGGGGAAAATGTGATCTAACAAAAATCTCTGGAAACTACTGAAAAATTTGTATCGAAGATATTGAACGATTACAGGTTCCATCTATCGGCGAGAACTAAAACTAACCTTAAATCGGTAAGCAAAAATTCAAATCCAATCGAGTCGGTTCTATTTTCAACCGCAATCTTCGTACCCGCCGGGTGGCGCTGCTCGATCTTCATTCGAGTTTCCAGCGATCTTTCTCACCCTACGTGTTGTCAGTGAAAGAAAAATAATTGCCCACGAGAATATTTAAAAAGTACGTACAAAAACAGAAACCTGATCTCTGGGCGGAAATTTTCCTTAAGCTTTTTCAGTCGCTCACTAAATTACGTAATCTTTCATTTCTGCGAGTCGAAGAGGTTAAATAAATGGATAATCCTTACTAAAACAGGTGGCGGGAGTTTTAACAATCGCGACATTTACAGACACCCCTGACGAAAATTACACAGTAATCGTTCAAACTTTTGACAGTTATAAAAGATGAAAAAAATCGTTATTTTACTCTTTCGCGCCGATTTCGTTTTCTATGGGATCAGTTTGAAGGCAAGTGCAATATTACAAAGTACCTAACCAAAAACCTAATGAAATGAAGCATTCGAATTTAATTCCGGGTAGGTACCCTATTTTTCAAAGCAGCCTATCGGAATAGTATGAAAAAAATGCTTTGAAGGTTTAATAATATTTTAAATAAACGAATTTGTCGAAATAGAATTACGGTTTTTTTTTAATGCGTAGGCGATTTTACACGGCGCCATTATAAATACCTACACGAACAAAATTGAAATATTTATTGTAAATATACAAGGAGAAAATAATTCGGTGAACGTAAAAAATCATTAAAAATGCATTTTTTAATAGAAAACGGCAATTTTTTCTCTGATTTTTTAGAAAATTTATATAGCGCTGTTTTTTAACTTTCCCCTTGACCTTAGCAATTAGCTCCAAAGCCCCATTTTGCAAGATGTGGCTCATATTTTAAGGGAAAATATTAC